>JAHZNB010004286.1:0-18732 GCA_027744295.1 Callyntrura guangdongensis
CCACAAAAATGGCACGTAATCATGAATGGACCCCGTAAAACTTTTATTGCAAACATAAATGTTTTGGTGAAGTATAGCAATGAAACCTGGTTCGTTGACATGCACGTGGGAGTCAAACAATGCAGGCATTACCACATGGTCGTTTGCATTTAAATACTGTTTACAAACAGGTGAAATCGTTGTATTAACCGTTATTTAAAAAGAAATTATTATTTTCAATTTAAAATTAAAATCTGTATTAAAACGGATACCGTTTCGCTTGTGTGTGTTACTGTGACCGGAGAATCCTTCTCTTTTCGGATGACCTCACAAACTTGCCCATTTTTTATTTTTATCAGGGCAGGAACCAATTCCCCCTCAAGTAGTACCCGATTTCCGTATATTCCAGCAAGAGATCGTCCTAACAGTTCCTCCATTGATTTATTTGCAGGGAGTTGAAATTACTAGTTTAGTTTCAGTCGTATTTTGGTGGATACGTTTTACACAAGCTTGAATACAGCACAACCACCAGCTAGAAACAATACGTGTAATTAGCGATAAAGGTAAAATGGCTTTACATCCAATTAGGATGACACAAGGAAGAAGTTTTACACGCCACGACCAACATACCTCTAATAACTACATAAACGGCCTAAATCGAAGTTGTAGCTAAATGAGATTTAAAGCTCATATTTACTGCGACATCGACATCCATATTCAGTCATCAAAAAGTGTGCCCATTAAACGGACTTTTGAACAGCTCATGCGCTCATTTAAACTCATTGATTGTATATTGAATAGACTAGCACACGCAAAAAGTGCTTTGGTAAGTCAACAATTTTTTTATTACTGTAATACAAGTTTATCGACACTCTCTTGTAGAATAGTAGACACATTAGCATTCATTAAAACTCCATTCAACAAAAATGTATGCTGTTATCCAAATGCAAAATATATTTAAAAACATATTGCGGATTTAAATGCAATAAAAGGACATAATGTTTTTAGGAAGCTTACAATAAAGACGACAGCAGTTTTTATTATTATTAATTTGACACTTGACTTGTCTCAGCGACTAAAATTGTTATCACCTTAATTATAGAGGTTAATGACCCTTACTACAGGGTTATGATGACTGGGAAGATAATAACTATTTGTAAGTCCAAAATTTTGTATACCTTTAATTTGCATTTTGTTTCTTCGTTTTTAATCTTTAATTTGACGTTTTAGTCATACAAAGCGCTTTAATAAAAGATAAAAATTAATGAATTGAAACACGTACCAAAATTTAGCACATGATCTCATTAAAACTTCATGAATGACAATTTTTTTTTGAAAACAGGGTTTCAATTTGGTTTTACGATAAGCATTTTAAAGATTTGTACGTACGCAATCTGCAAGTTGAAAGATAATACGCAAGACAAGATTCTCACAAACCGTCTTATTTTCTTTTATCGCTTTATAATGAGCTGTGTCAAAATGCCAAATGTATATAAATCAGTTTGCTTGACACCCACCCGACACTCGCAACTCAGGAACTTTTACTGGATTTCTTATACTGTTTTAAGAACCCCCTATTAAACAATCCAGACTCAAGCGGTTTAGCATAAATATCTACCACCACTACTACTACTTCACCGCATAAATATCTGACATGAAATGAGATTAATCTTCCCTGTCTGTGTTCTCCCCATATTTCCATCACACTTATTCTTAGAGTTCCAAGGTCGAGTTCCAAAGACCACTCTTCCGTCAGAATCTTTACCAGAGATCAGCATAATAAGTAAGATCCTTTTCCCCATTCATCCATATGCAAACCAATGCAAAACAGAACATGCACACATCTCTCAGATAATTTCCCAGTTTCGTAATATAAGCCGCCCATCTACCCCGCGTGAAATACACAAGCGAACAAATTCTCTGTCTACTTTTGTATATACACGTCCCTGTCGTCGTCGAAGAAAACAAAGCCTTATGTACACTCGTCCCTGCAGCAATATTTCTTCTAAAAAAACACGGGAACATGCTTCCCAACCGCAATCCTGTTTTTTTTCTCTACTTGTCTGCAAAATTCGCCTTTCTTTGCCCCCATAAAACTGGCACCACAAAACTTTCTTTGATGAATTAATACGCTACACGCTCCTTTTTCTTATTGTTCTCCGTTCGAGCCCATCACCTCCACCAGCCCTATTGTAGTATGCGCTATCGCCATCATCATCATCACGCTACGTGCTTCATATCCACATAAATTTTTATACTGCTTCTTTTACCCCGTCGTACCCTGGCATATACTTACACACCATGATAGAATGCGTTTCTCCGAAATTACCCGAAGAAATCTTTTTTTCTCTAGGACAAGGAAACGAAACGCAGGAAAACGTAGTCGTCCGTCGTAGGATTGCTGGAGTAGTAGTAAAACGAGGACTATCTATTACTACTACAACGGCTACTACTAACACCACCACCACCACTACTAGGTTTTCTCCTACGACGACTACTTTTCTTCCTTATTATTACCCAGGACATGATGCCAGGGTTTTTCAGCTGACACAAAATCACAACAAAAAACGGGAAAAGGCGAGACTGCTGCGTTGTTTTTATTCTTTCTCTGATGTTGATGATGCTCTCTCTTTTTGCCTGCCTTGCTGGAAACGACCTTTGCTTTTTTACCGTTTTTTATAGTACATATTATTTTAGAGCGAGCCAGAGAGATTCTCCAGCAGCAGCAAAAAAAAATCGGTGTTATGTCCATATTTAGTATAGTAGGCAGTTCTTCTCATCATCGTGGTAGTTTGTAGGAGCCCGTCGTACTCCAGAGATTTTTGTTGCATAATAATTCCAGCGATTTTAGTGTACAATAAGCATCTACTTTTAGAGTGATTTTTTTTTGGCAAAAAAATAAAGGGAAATAGGAGAGAAGGGTTGGAGTGTAAACATTACGAAAGGACCCATCAACAGCAGCAGCGGTGATGATAGTGGTGGAGAGATAATGGAGTGGTATTTATAGAAATGGGTTGCCTTTATACTTTTCTTTATTCGTGGGCTACTATGCACAGTTTAAAATTAGAAGCAATTTCTTGTAAAAAAGTATAAAAAAGTATAAAAATAGTAATGCGAGGTTCGACGTGAGTCACATGGGGGCAGTTTAGAGAGAGGAGAGCCTTGTGAAGTGACAATATATTTTGGAAAGGTTGTCCATAATTAATTTTTTTTTCCACATGGGGGCAGTTTAGAGAGAGGAGAGCCTTGTGAAGTGACAATATATTTTGGAAAGGTTGTCCATAATTAATTTTTTTTCCTGCTTGACATCATGGTGGGTAGGGATAGGGGGAGGGAGAAGCTTTGATAGTTAATTAGTTTTTACGGTTAGGAAGAAAGAATTACGTTTTTTCTAGTGGCGACGAGCTTTGATTTGTAGACTTCCTCCCCTGTAGACCAAACGAGATTTTTATTTTTTTTTAAAAAAGCTTCTCTGGTGAGGGGAAGTAATTTGAAGGAAAAATTAAAAAATATATATAATATATTTTTGGTATAATTTTGATGACGTGGTGTCTGTGACACCACAAAGGGATCAAGTGCAATAATAATCGGATTAATAATAACACCGTTATGGTTCGTCCCGAGTGGTCCCCAAATGAGGGCTACTTGCGGAAATTTGAGCGGCTGGCGTTTGCTCTGGTGAGAACGCGTCCAGTGAAGGAGGTAAGAGGAAAAACCAGAGTGAAGCACAAGCGGTCAAATGTGGTGTCTGAACACAGTTAATTGAGTGCCGTTGTCTTCTATATAGTCCTCAGAAAACTTTCGCAGTACTAATCACGTATGGCTGGACAAAGCCAAGGGACTGGCGGGACCTTTCTCTTTGGCACTGTTAGTGGCCATTCCATACGTAACGGAAAACTCCTCCGGACCAATTATTGTTGCTTCATTGCTTCTTGCCGCGGTGGATGCATTTCTGACAGGTGAGTCTGGAAATTAATTCATTGTAACATTTCTGTTGAAGAGGAGTTTACTATTTACATATCTAATCCTTATCGTAGCCTTACAAAACTTGTGAACATATTTTTATATCGTGCTAATCTGTCAATTGTATAGTGTGGTGCTACACCGACTTTGAAAGTCGTCACGGTCACTGTTCAGGGGAGCTCACCAGTTGCATCTTTAGTAGTGCCGGGGAGTTCCCCGCTTTTTTGGTCGGGTGGTGGCAGATAAGCGCCTTGTCCGCCGGTTTTGCAGCATGCTGTCGGACCCTCAGTTCCATTATGGACTCCGTCACAGGGAGACATGTGGAAACGCTCATGGAAAACACGCTGGGCACGTTTACTCCTTTAGGAGCGCCCTTGGACATAATGGCCGTGTTTATCACGACGGTGCCTACTATCCTGTGTGCTTTGGGAATGGAGGTAATTGTTTAACACTCACGAAATAAATGGACGCATTATTATACTACTACATGTGTGCTTTAAGAAAAGACAGACAAGATTTTCTTGTGATCAACCAAAGTTACTTCAAATTTAGCTCACATTTAAGCGAGTTTGGCTTTATTACCCTTTTATGTGACAACACACAATAATACAACAGATAGAAATCTACATTTAAAATTTGTTTTAAAAAAAGTTACAATAATTTAAAAATTATAATTTTGTGATTTAAAAAAATAGCTAAACTATTTCGCCGTCCTATCCAAAAAAGCTTTGCGGGTTTACAAACGAATCTCTGGCTTCTGTAATTCCAATAGTAAAACATTTTTAAGCACCGAAATGTCACAAGAACTATTTTTTTAAAAGAAAAAAAAAAACTCCCCAGAAAACTTACGATGATTGAGCTCATTATCCCCGCGCACGTCGTCATCCGGCGTGGGTCCTTTGGACTGTAGGGCAGCCGGGACCTCATAAACCCCCACATCATAATCCCGCACTCTACTGGGATGCGCCGAGCTCGTTCTTACAAGCAAGGCTGCCACAGCGATGATTACAAACAGCAACACTGCGTAAAGCTTCATTTTCCCCGAAAAAATGAGTAACTTCAAATTTTGTAAATTAAATTCCACTTAGGCACACCACACACACACAATCCAACAACAAACTCTACTACAATATTTCCCCTTCTTTTGCTCTTCGTCACCGATCAAGGCGAAAACTATAACTAGTTCAGAATTTGAGCCCGGTTTTAAACCATATTATCCCTCTATTCATATTTCAATTCAAACTCAACTACCTCTCTAGTTAACTTGTACCAAACGCCTGCACATGATGTTCCATGGGAGAGAAGGAAAACTGATTAGGATCGTATTGGATCACACTATCACACACACGCAGAGACTTTCAATCCACCCACACGCTCTTTTCTTGTAACTTATCAACTTATCACACTTCGTAACAAAGAGCAAATGAGGAAATGATTTTTTCCCTTTTCATTTCGTCCATCTCTCCTCTCCATTTTTTTCTGCTTCTCCGTCTTTCCATTTTTTCCCCTCTCGGCGTGTCTATTATGTTGCAACCTCTTGTATTATAATCATTTTTTACAACCAAATCTCTTCTGACGTAAGAAACTCATCATGACTTTGTCTACGTACCTGTCTGTAATCCCTCTTCTAACCCTAGTTATTCGTTTGTATGTATGCCCCATAATATCACAGAAATAGGCTTGTAGTAATAAGTTTGTTTTTTAATACATATTCGTACACACAGTTTTTATTGTATTCCCAAAATACACGGCGGCACGGCTACTGCTGATTTTAAAGTTATTTTATTGTTTTTTCATGCATCACTCTTTCTAGGTCTAGGTTGAAGATATATAATGCTTTATTGTTAGATCACCTCATAAGATCTTGTGCACAAAGTCAAATTCAATAGACCATTATTAGACGATCATTCGCAAAAGTGGTATCATCATCATCATCGTCATATATAGATATCATGCATGGCACGCTCAATGAGAGAATCGCCACAAGAGCGAAAATTATGATCAATCATCAAATCATCATCATCATCAAAAACAGCAGAGCAGAAATACCTACTCCAAACCGTCTGTGTACGTTACACACGTGGGCAGTGTGTGTGCTGTGCTATGCAAATATTTTATATACTGGTTGATATACAATATAAATATAGGTATTTACTTGAATAGGCTGACAATAATGACGATAAACCTACACAAAGAAAATTTGCAAAAAATGCGTGTGAACAATCCAGACATTTTTCTCACGCTTTAAATACAACCCCCTTCCTCCCCATCAATGATTATTTTGCTTCTTATTTGAGGGGCTACCATATATATTTCTGATGCTACAGTATTAATCTTTATCGTCGTACAATATTATTATGATGACCATCATCATAACTTGTAACGTAACTGGCTGAATGCTTGAGTTGAGGGAGGATGACCATTGATCATCTCCGCAACAAAACAGTACATCTTATTATGTTAAACCCGTTACAAACAACACGGAATAAACAAAACAATTTCACGCTACCTCCCACCACCTCCCTTAACAATAAATTCGCCACAAGCTTTCGTGCTAATCATAGAGAATTTCATCATCAGAGCTCACAGGAAAGACAAGATTTTATTTGCAGCGTGGCTCCTCTTATCTTAAATCTCTCTCTCTCTCTCTCTCTCGTTTTTATCCGTTTTTTCTGTCAAAAAGCTATTATTACTTGGTACATCCATCCAAGCAAGCAGGTACATATTTCGTTTGTCTCAACGAGGTTGACCATCATCATATCATCTTCCCTGTTGGCCGTTTGTTTATTACTCATCGTATGATTTTTTTTGATGAGTGTTGAAACGCCCATTTAATCAGCATCCAAGTTTAAGAGGTAGTTTGTCTTCAAAAGGCACGCTAAAAACCTCTGTCTCTCGCTTACTGGAACAATAGTGCCAGTTATTATCATGGGAGTGAGGTAGCTTAAACCACGATTTACCGTTAGTATTACGATGCGTGATAATTAAACAAACACAAAACGTGCCGGTTGAGTACTAGTACTAGTAATAAAATTACTTAATTACCTTTGGCTGCTTAAAACATGAGAGAACAAAACTTGCTATTAGCTCTCTGGAATGCATTTATGGGTACAAAAATGACTTGCATGGCGTGCACACAAATTCTGGAACATGAGAAACGATGATTGCTGCTGGAAGCGTGTAGGAATTCCTTATCCTGATTTGATATGGAATTTTATGGTACAACAGCAAGGATTTTGCAATCAGTTTAATTAAAACTGTACATGGTGTGTGTCCAACACAGTAACTCCTTTATATATAGTTCCGGGTTTACATAATAATTTTCTAGACCGGCTAGACTGATTAGAAATTATTATGAAAAGACAAAAGGCATACAAGAAAGAGGGGGGAAGAGAGTTTCAATCTAAACTTCAGATTTTAAATGGCCAACGAGAGAGAAAAAAATATCCACATACTTGGCAAACCTTTGTTATATTTTGTAATACAAATGCGGTAATTTTTTGGAACTTCCTTGATAAAAATTTACTACAAAGAATTATCAAAATCTGTAAGATGATATAAGGTATGTGGAAAGCATGCTTTATTGTTTTTTTTTCTTCATTTGTACAGGAATCCATGTTTCTTCGATGTGCTCTCTACACGCTAACGTCTCTCACGACCATGTCAATCTTTGGCTCGGCGTTAGCCACCAGTCATCTCTACCCTTCTGTGGACAATATACCTATCGTCCCCGACAGAAATTTATATTCTAAGGTGAGTTCAAAAAGTAATGGTATCAAAGTATATGTCATCTAAATTATAAGCTTTGAAGGGTGCACCAAAATAATGGCTGTTTATTGGCAGCAGAAGATAGCGTACTCGAGCGCACAGTGATTTCATTATCGTGAAGTAAAGTTGATATATCGTTACAATAAATCCTTGACATTTAAGCATAATGGCTATACTATGTAGTAAGCACGCAATGAACCATGATGTGATTGAACACGCATGAGGGGCTGATAATGATAACCCAACTACCCAAAAAATGAAAAATGACAACGGCAACAATGCATAATGTATTTTATGTATAGTTTATTATGTTGAACGTTAGTGATTTATTCGAATACCAGACATTACCAGATACAGAGAGAAGACGTGCTGTGATGTGAAGGAGATGACAAAATATGAGGTTTATATTGTGTGGTAGTCGTATTTTTGGTAATGAAATTATCATGAATCAAGACCACCGTCAGCACAGCTGTGTATGTCGGACAGGTTATTAATGAGATAACGCACGAACAAATGAAGGTGTATCAAGGGAGTTGAAAAATAATACATAATTGGTTTTGACAGATACTTTCTGGAGCTTCGCTAGCATCCATAGGGTTTCTGGGGCTTTACTCGATATGCAAGCCAGATAACGTGACGCTCACACAACACAAACATTTCCAAGTCATCAAGAGGTTCTCGCTGTCGGGATGTGTCGTATCTTGCCTGTCCTTCTTGGTGTATTTTGTGGAGTCGACGGTGCTCAACAGAGTGCAACAAACTTCCAGGTAGGGCAAAACAGACTGTATAAAATTACTTGGTTCATAAAAACATAATCGGTTTAAGGAATTGTCATTTGCACCCACTTCATATAATTTTGACCAACTCCTCTCTCTATTACGAAACAAAGAACGATCTTTTGTTGCTTGAAAGAATGTAAAGAAATGTTTAACGGCGTGAAAACTCATTTAATGTATTTTATTTAATATTTCAGTTTGTGGGATGGCGATCCTCCGTTGCTTTGGCCCTTGGTTGGAGGCTGGCGCCTTGCCGTAGCATCGTTGGGAATTGCAGCGCTAGCGTTGGCCACGTTTGAGTTTCTCATCCCCTTGTCCTGTATCGTGACCAGTTTGAGTAGTGATGGGCTGCTGTACAGGAACCTTAGGAAAAATGTAGGCTTTAATTAAATTAATAGTTCATCAATCAGTGATGCATTACACTTCCGGTTCACTACGTAGCAGGAACACTACGAAGTGGAACAATAGCACGGAGTATAAATTTGTTCTTTACCGAATTGATTAATAGGAGATTGGGCCTGCCTGGAATTCCGTAACACCGCTCGTGTTCGGTGGCATTTCCGCAATTCAAGCTTTTCTCATAGACACCAAAGTCCTTCTCGGCTTAACCTCCGCCAGCTTCATGTGTATCAATATAGTAGTTTGCTCCTCGATGCTGAGTCTGCGCTACCAGCCAAAATCTTGTCAGTCGCAGCAGCGTCGTATGGGGCACGTTAGAACACGACCAATACCGAGAAGCTGTGTTGTGGGAGAGGGGTCGAGGAGTGGAACCCGGGGTCCTCAAGCCAGACGCCTGCTGACTGTCAGCTTTTTGAAAAATGGCTTGGGTAAAATACCCAGGGAGGTGATGCACGATATTGACGCGGCAAGGAACAGTGGCACTTCTGGCATGGGCGACCAGCCTACGGATAGAACGTGTTTAATGGACGATGTTGGGCTTGCCCCGGTAGATCCCAGAAGGGAGAGTCAAGAGTTTAGCATGGGGAGCAATGTTTCCGGCTATGAGTCAGAAAGTGACGCTTGCACGAGTGATGCCACGGATGATACAGACATTGATGCGGTGGTCTCCGAGTACCAAGTGCGTTTACAAAATGGTTACATCCTTCGTAAATGGGAACGATCAGTGACATGTCGTAATGTTTTTATTTATAGGAAAACATCCGAGTGGCTACACTTAACGGTGCCCTCCCCATGAATCCAACTTCTGGTACTGGACGCCGAGTAGCGTTGTCTGTTATCGCCCTAGTTCCTTGTTGCTTGGCCCTGGCTTCCAGTCTCAATCGCGCACCAAAGGGTCAGCTCACGGGAATCA
Organism: Callyntrura guangdongensis; assembly: GCA_027744295.1. Lineage (NCBI taxonomy): Eukaryota > Metazoa > Arthropoda > Collembola > Entomobryomorpha > Paronellidae > Callyntrura > Callyntrura guangdongensis. The sequence goes on from JAHZNB010004286.1 coordinate 9,799, forward strand.
TGCTTGCAATATCCTCCGGGCTTCTTACGTTTCTCCTCCTAGTCGTTATCAGCCGACAACCACAAAAACGATACCCCTTTTTGGGCATCTCCCAAAACACTTGTAGTGGAACCAACGGTGGTTCAGCGGGTGGCAGCGGGGGTGGTGGGAGTAATGCCGCTGCTTATCACGAATACGACTGTTTGATGAATTCCAACTTTTTCCAACACTCAGTCATTCCTTGGGTGCCAGCCATGTCCATTTTCATTCATTGCTGTTTACTCCTTGAAGGCTTGGACTTGGCGGGGCTACCTTTTGCCTTTTGGTTGTCCACAGGTAAAATTCCCATTAATCGTATATAAACTGCTTACCTTCCTGATGGCATTTTATTATAAAGACTTATTGGATCTCGATTTTTTCTATCTGGTGATTAGGTCTAATTATCTACTTCAGCTACGGAGTCACTAAGAGCGTCGCAGCTCCTCCATTTCTGGTCGCGCATGAACGACTTCGTCTCAACACCAGTCATCTAAGACAACCTGTACTGAGTACGGTTGTTTGTGGTAATGACCCGTCCTCAACCGCCACCACCTCCACCAGCTCGTCAGAACCTTACGCCCAAATTGACACAATCCTTCTCCCTTAATACTGTTACGTTTTGTCCCCATCACTGCGTCCTTCCACCCACGCACTGCTTCAACCTACTTCTTCTGCCAACTTCAAAATGTGATTGCCGTTATTTCGTCAAAAATCATTACAGCTCTCTTTTTACCAAGAGGACACTGTAATGATTCCGGTTATTATAAATCCGTCTTTGCTGCTGACTTGAAAAGGGATTGAGTTGGGTCCCTTCGTACCTCGTGCACAACGACAGGGCTCCCTCTCCCTGTTTTTACCGATCTGCTTTGCCTATTGCCTACCTCTCGGATAATCATAAGTTGATTTTGTATTTAATTTTACAAGTGCATCTCCATCCTCACTACCTGTTTGTGACGCAATCTAGTCATAATTTATAATCACTAATGACATATTATTATATTGTTCTCGCGTCCCACGTTATACCTGTTATCGTCGTCAAAAGTTTTATTTGATCAGCATGATGTAAAGCATGTGTACTACAAAGGTTCAACTTTAACAAAATCTATAACCAATATACGTAGGCACTTAGTAATAAATAACTAAAATTAATTAACTGAACTAAAACCAAAAATCACAACGTGATGATAATATTAATTAATATTCTTGACCGTACTTTTTCAAACAAGGAACCGGTGATAAAAATTATTACTACTAATAAAAATACTAACTAATTTGTCAGTCAACCAAGTTAAATAAAACATTCACATGTTTATTTATTTAAAAAAATTATTGGAAATGTTTAACTAATAATAATTATTTATTACAAAAAAATATTAAAACTGTTAATATTTATGGTATTGTTATATGTACAGGTTTACATAATTTAATCAATCAGCAACACTACCAGAATTACACAATTCAATTCTTTTCTTACGACGATGAACTTCAAACAATCATTGGAAACATTCCAAATCAGAAACAATAATAATTCTTAATACTACCAATACTTAACTAATTATATTATACAAATTATATTAAATGATATCTCGTATTATTCTACAATGTAAATACGAACATATTTAAAAAACTGTGCTATGCAAACAATGATACAATGTACTAACTTGTTGGAAGAAAATATACATACGATAAGATATTTATTTAAATTTGATGAGGCGGGAAAAAATAAAAATTGTGAAAGACGTTCGTTCAATACTAAACTTATTTAGAAACGTTCAAAACAAAACTATAAATAATAATTATTATTATTGTATTATAAATATATTGATACCATAATTAATTATTACAAATGTGAATGTGTAAATAGTAAGTTTGAAAAAATTGATACGGGGAGTCCATGTCAAAACTATATTATGTGAATACAATATTTATTAACCATTCTTCAGCACGTCGCAAAGTTGACTTGTGTTATTATATCGTCATTACAAGAATAATCTTATGTAATTCAATTTGTATCGCCATTATGGAAAGTTTTACGAAGGAAAAATGAATAAAAATCCATTGAAAATTGTAAATACACGAGGGGGTGGGGGATTAAAGGAAAATAGGAAAATTATTCATTTCCAGCATTTACATTGGTTATTTTGTTGGTTGGACAATGGAGAATCTCACTTCGCCCCAAAATACTTTGTGCTCGTGTGGTTGGGTTTGGGATTCTTTTTCCATTTTCCGTTTTTCATTGTGTTCGTAAAAGTGAACATGGTTACATTTTTTTAAAAACAATTGCCACTCCATTTATGAATTTCATCTCGACATGATAATTGACCCTTTAGACAGTTATGGTGGATTTTGAACAGAAAATTGCTCGCAATCAGTGTTAGTAATTTTTTGCAAGAATATTTCCATGACCAATGACAATAATAATTATAGAGAAAGGGGTTTAAAAACAAAATATATATAGTCGGCATTTTCGGTAATGTTTGTAATAAGTATAGTGTATGTGTATTCAAAATTATTGTCTTGTCATGTCCACAGGAGTGGAAGATTACTGTGTATCTTGTAAAAAGATATTTTTATAATAGTCATTATAGTAATTATGTCTGCAAAACCTTCAAGTACGAACGTTTCCGGGATGGAGAATGAGCAACCCAAAAGGGAACAAAGTGAACAGATTCCTGCCAGTAGGGAAAAGTCTTTGCCGGCGGCTAACACACAGCTTTCTACTGAAGCGACGTCGGGGGGAGAGACAAGTCCGGCGACAGCACAACGGTCCAGTACTACCAGCGAAAAAATAGATTCGTTGCATTCAACCGTGACGATAGAAGACCTTGGTGACGAAGACTCGTCAAATGTAACCACCTCTGTCTCCCGAACAGCAGCTGGAGTTAGGGCTGACAATGTTAGCTCAGCTGGTCCACCGTTTAACAGCAGCACAGGAAATAACAATAACTATAATAATAACATGGCCCTCATCCCGGCGTCACAAATCACTGGAAACGCTAGTCAAATGATCCCTATTGCCCTGCTTCGAAAATCTTCCACGGGGACCACCACCACGACTCTATTAGGATCCGAGGAATGTTCTTCAGGAACAGGATTGATGCAGTTAATTACGGGGAATATTAATAAAGTTGCCCCAGCAGAGTCAACCGGATGTGGTAATCTGGAACCAGTGGGTGGTGGTGGTGGAGGAGTGTCGTCAGCTACTACAGTAGGTGCTGTACTCATGCTTATTCCTAAAAGATCAGATTCTGTGTGTGTGGATATTCCCGGTGCAGACGTGGACAATAATAGGGCATTGGAAACTCAAACGCTGGAGCAACAGGGGGACCCCAACTGTACTTATCCGCCCAATACACCGCCAGTGAAGCCCACACAAAGTTACGACTCGTATGAGGAGGTCTGTCGCATTTGTCATGATAACCCCAGTAAAATGGAATTGATTTCGCCGTGTTTATGCAAAGGTGAGTTTGGCGAAAGTGTCGCAAGAAAAATGACCATGGACTTTTTCCATATTTTTTATGGCGTTTATTTACGCAAGGCGTATATCAAACCCATATATTTTTTTCTGGCGTTTATTTACGCAAGGCGTATATCAAATTCATCGGCGTAACTCACGAGCCTCACTCACGCGCCTCACCTCACACGGCTCACTTTACCTACTACTATTACTTTTACCACTCCCGTCAGTCCCGTCCCGTACACGTCTGTTGTTCGTTGCACTACACTGCACTGCATGTGGAAAGTGAAACATTCACATTACACTACCGATATTAGTGCTTGGCTTTTTGGTTCTACATGCCTTTATACAAAAATACTGGTTTCTTAATAACTTCGGTCCCTGAGCTTCATTTGAGACGAGATTTTTCCAAACGACTTGTAATAGCTAGGACTACACCAGATGGCGCCATACAAATGCGCCATCTGGTGGCAGAAAACTCTTTTCTAAATAACTCTGGCCCCTGACCTCCGTTTGAGGCGAGACTTTTTCCAAAATATCCCAAAAAGCTCGAGCTACAGCATATTGCAAATTGGGGCAATACAAAAGCGCCATCAGGTGGCAGAAAACTCTTTTCCAAATAACTCAGGCCCCTGACCTCAGTTTGAGACGGGACTTTAGCCAAACAACTTCACATAGCTCGGGCTATAGCATATTTCAAATTGGCGCCTTAAAAATTCCCGCCTTGCGTACTCTATAGTTTACCAAACTTTATTCCTCTATTGTTTAACAAATGAATGAAACAAATGAAATTTTAGGATCTATGAACAAGGTCCATCGTGCTTGTTTGGAAAGATGGCTGGCAGAGTCTTCAAAAAATTCCTGTGAAATATGCAATTATGAGTACAATACGGTTAGAAAACCAAAGGTCAGAATAAATCTAAAAAACGTAGCGTAAAAAATGTTTTTGGGTAAGTTGTGCATTACACTAAAAGTTGTCCATTTTCTACATAGTATAAAGGTTGCAGAAGTGTTTACCAGTGGATGCGGCATCCATTATCCCCTACGGACATCAGGTTCGATTAAACAATATTTTTGCATAAGTATTACTTGTTACGATTTCTTGGTATTGCTGAACCATCGTCACCCACCAGTTCTTTTGTGTCCACAGGAACTTGTTTTTTGATATTGCTTGTTTCTTTATTTTGACCCCGTTGGCGGCCATCTCATCCTGGTTGTGTGTTGTCGGGGCCCAACACTACACTTTTGGTGTAATTTTTCATAGAATGTAACCCTTTTACAAAGTAGTGCATAATTGAATCCTTCACGAATGAAAACTAGTCTTCTGATTGATATTTATTGCAGGAGGAGAGAAGGCGCCGGGCAAAGTATCATAATGAAGGCTCCTCACTTTGGGATATCCGTGGTCATGATGCTCGAGGTGATGCTTCCAATGCCACTTGGACTTCTGTTGGATTACTGAGTTTGACAGGAACTTTACTTGTTGCCTACTCTGTGAGTTTTTTCTCTCTCCGATAATTTGTTGTCTGGAAATATATTTCAGTCGTTCAAGGTCACTAGTTTTGACGCGTAACTCGATCTTTTTCTGTTTTCTAGGTATGGCTCTTTGTGGCGATAAAGTATCACATTCAAGCTTGGAAAGAATGGCAACAGCGGAACTACACAGTGACCATTGTACCCTTTGCGGATGGTTGTATGGGACGACCCCCTCCACCTCGTCCCCCAAGAAGTCACTCGAACAACAACAATAACGATCGTTTTCCGGGCGGTAGTGGCAATGATAACGGCCTTTCAAACAATTACAATTTTGACGCCAACCCCAACCTTTTAAGATACTCAGGCCACAACTCGGTCACTCGCGGAGGCGGAGGAAGAAACTTGTTTCGTCAAAATCGTCAAGGTCGTCGCAATTACAACCTCCCTCCAATTTTCAGTCGCCACCACTTCCTCCGCAATCCTCCGCCAGGGTACACCATCAGTGAAACAACATTGTTGTATCAGGCTCTCTACGGAACGGACTCTGACGCCTTTCTCAACGAAAATTTTCTCGCTTTTTTTGCCGATAGCTCCGATGAGGTTACCGCCTCTTCCTCTCAAGCCATGACAGAGTACCAGCCTCCCTTCAATTTTGCGGTTACAACAGGAACACCAACAGATTCATTCACACCATCAGAACAACGTCAGCCTACCCCCACGGAACCGACCGTGGTCATCGTCTCCTCATCAAATCCGACTCCTGATAATACAGCCCCCATTCCAAAAGAGGAGCCCCAATCACCCTCAATAACACCAGTAGTTAACAACAATACAGAAATCCTCCAGAATATCTCAGGCGCAGCGACCATCGCAGGAATGCAACCGGTAACTGATGGTCTAGAACAGGAAGAAAGCAGTAAGAGTAAGCGATTTCCAGCACAACGGGACTGTGATCGAGCCGCTGGCGCTGTGTCCATTTTTTCAGTCGAGGACGAACAAAACAATGACAATGTGCAGAAGAGTAAACAGCAGCAGGAGCAAAAAGAGATGCAAAACTAGCCAACAAATTAAGTGTTTATTCTGATAAAAAATCGTATTGAAGCAGGAAATCTTTTTGGAACATTTTAATAATAAAAAATTAACGATATTTGACCTCTTTTTTGACCAGTGCAGTGTTAAAAGCAATAGCAAAAGATGCGATAAGAATGTAGTGCAGTATTCCTTATGCTACACAGCAAGAGCACATTATCATATAATCAATAGATGATAATATACAGAACTTTTTTTAGGGTAAAGTCAATTACGCAACTTGTTTTTCACTTTCATAGTATCTGGCTGTAACATCTCTCATGATAAGTGATGATGATATAAGAACCCCTTTACTGCATAAAGAGAATCGACGAAGTCTGTTCAATTTGTTCTGGCTCATTTGTACATTATTTGGTTGGTTTTCAGACAGACACACCTCCTATTCACAAAGCCTGACAAAATCACGCAACGCTTTATATCTTAAAAATCTTTTTATAAACTCCCTGCGGTTTTGAATATCGACTGTCGGCAAAAGAAGCATGTGACGAGGAGTGACGTCTCTACCTTTACCAGAGGATGACCTGTTTTCTTGGGTATAATGTAAAAAGGTGAAATAAATCACAGATATATTTCTCCTTCACAGACAAATTGTTTTGTTGTCTGTGAGTGAAATACCAAACGTGTAATGCCAGTCACATTAGATGAATCGACAGTCTTTAGATTTTTAATTAATTATTATTACATCACCCTTCATAAGACCAGCATGTTTGGGAATGTACAACGTTTGCCACAAGTGCCGACTTTTGTAGAAAATTTTGTACCTACTCACCTTTGCCACTACACGATAAATGGCATATAATTTTTTTAATGCTAACGGCACTTTCGATGAAATGCTACCAGATTTAAAAGTGTCATGGAATGAGCAAGGTGAAGAAGTGAACGATCTTAACCTGTGTAGTATGTTGTACAACTAATAAAGTCACTATTTTGAGCCTGGAGAAATTCTGTCTGGATTGCATGATCATCATCATGCTTGAAGCTTAGGGTTTTTTGTGACTACAATATGACTACCAATATCTGATCCCAGTTGAAATGCCATACCATCTCAGGAATAAGATCAAGTAGGTCAGTCTAAAACGATAATGATTTCCTTATCACTACTTATTTAGAAAGTAGTAGCGAAAATAACGTACGACTTTCCAAGAGAGTCAGTACAGTAAATGTCAACGTGTATACGCATAGGATATTTATGACATGACACGCAAGTGAGAATCCAACAGTTTGCTCAACGAAACACAGAATGTACACGTATCTTGGTTATCACAACCGATCGCTTTCCATCCAACTTTATGACTTCTAGACCTCATATACAGGTCACATAGTCACACAATATAGCCGAAAGAGCTATCCGTTTGTGAGATTGTCATCGTCATTTTCTTTGCTCAACTTTTAATCTTGATTTTTGTTTTTAGTATAAGGCTTGGGAAGGATCTTGCTCAAAAATGTTAATGTTATCTAGATAAGCTCAGCAAATCTGCATACATAATACCTATTAGTAGTATCCTGCAATGATAGCTCCACTCAGATCAGATATAGTCATATTTATACTTGTTATGATGTGTTGTGCTCTCTCTGCATATGCCTACCTAAAAACTTGAGTTCAATGTTGATGACCTTGACTCGTCACAACTGCGCGGCGGTGGGGTCTGTGGATTGCTTTGTCTTCGACTAAAAAATCTTCACACACAGACTTCTTCTCGGACAGAATTATTCACAATTTTATAATAATATGTACACAATTTTATTTTGTACTTGCTGCAGCACAGTTAGAAATACATGTTCGTATTGTGTTATACACTATCCATGTAGTGCCTCATTACAGGCTACGCAGCTGCATCAATGATTTGATCGTCGTGTAGAAATAATTGAGGCGGTAAAAGATGGAGAGGAACTAGAGAGGAAGGATTTGTTATTTTTCCCTATTAATTTGTATACTTGGTTAACAGTTCAAGTTGTACAAACTGCAGATCCCAAGACAAAATTGAAACATTTCCGTAGTACATCGTTATATCTCTACTTTGTAAATATAATCAATCTACTATCAAAGTTATATCTTATGCATGACTTAGCCTATTTAGTCATAAAAAAGTAGATAAACGTAATAAAGTCTAGAAATTTCCAGTTTGAGTAAAGCAATCTATATAATTACTTGTTTTAAAAGAGGGTGAAAAGGGAACGAGGATTTGGTGTAGTAGTAGTAGTCGTCGTAAAGTAAGTAAAATTTGAAAAAGAAGCTTTCGCTTCTTTACACATACGAGTTATGTAAACGTATAATATGTATATATTTAAGAGATGTTTAATAAAAGTAATGGATATGTATATTATTATGAAGGCTTCACCGTGAAGCTCACTAAATCTCTCCTGTCATGTCGGTATGTGGCTTCTTCCCGTTTGTAATTCTGGTTGCTGCATTGCTCTACGACTTCACTAGACACGGCTTCGAAGAAAACTCTGCATATTGCTCGGTGGTGTGAACTGTTACGTACAAAAACCCAGTTTCCACCCTATAATCTTTTTTCATCGGACCACATCCCTGTTGTAGAAATGGTTCACCTTTAATGGCTGGTCAAGCAGATTATTTTGACAGCATGCATACGTATTATACCTATTACCCATAACAAATTCCAAGTCTAAGGAAAAAAAAATATAATAAAAATAACTTCAGCTCAAAAAAGTGCACCTCTGAAATGCGTATTTTTGTACAATATTTCATAAATATACAAAAATATATGTAAGATAGATGACAACATTTTGACAACCTTTTACTTCTGTCTGGCTGGACCGGTTCTTTTTTCTTCCATGATTTTAAGCTCAAATATCTCTTACTCTCTCAAGGCAGAAAGAAATATAAAACTTTATTGTCGACTTTTAACTTTCCTTTTTCTGAACAGTCA
>JAHZNB010004287.1:0-10345 GCA_027744295.1 Callyntrura guangdongensis
CCATATTCGAACTCGTCCGAGCTATTGGTAAGCGCTATCGATTAGTGAAAACAGATTTCCAAAATTTCTTTTGGTTTTAAGATATCGTGTTTACGGCCGGACGGCCGGATCAATGAAGGGACATCCGGAAGTTCAGACACATCTGTATATATGGGTGAAGGTTTTATGATTGTTTTGTGGTCGCACGGACGGACGGACAGACACATCAGGGTGTATGAATAAAGGTTATACTATCGTAAACCTTAATAAAAAAAAGACGGATGTTAAATTACACAAAAATGATTTGACATTTGTACGCACTTGGCTAGTTGGCAAGCAGTAATAAAAGCATTTTAGCAAACAGCTTTGAGATAGGAAAGTTCTTGGCATTCATGTAATCGATGCAGTAACAAACATCCTGTAAAACATAAAATTATTTAGAGGAGAATCAGCTTCACCGTTGCAGCATTGATAGCGACGATGAAAATAACAAACATTCATACGGAACATATGTATGTTGCTTGATACGGAAGCATCATGAGCTCAGAACATGAAAGTTAATAATATAAATATTTAAACAACTCAAATGACACTGACTTATTTGACACCAATTACTCGTTAGTTTGTTTTTTCTTTGTATGCATGTAATCATCTTAATTAAGCTGGATTAAATTTCTCAACGAATTTATTCTCATGGACATTGCAATTTGCATGATTAATAAGTCGTCAACCATTTATACTCACACTCCTCATCACCATTAAAGCCATAACCGCTGTGAATCATTCAATTAAATGTAGTGACTGTATAATATAGTTAATTCATACACTGTCAACTGTTTCCAGCAGATTAAAATTTTGCATTTTAAATAATATATTGTGCGTTTTACTCTTGCGGGGTTCTTGAAATAATGGCAAACAACAGTTTTACTTCATGATGAAACAAATGTAATTAGCAAGCTTTTAGGCAATCGTGAAAATGCGTTATACTTTTAAAACATCGGTGATGCCTTGGAATTAACATGTTCTTAAATTCTTATTCGAGTATTTGTTGCCTTCAGTAAAAAGCTTTATAGTGAAGTAAAATTTAAGGCCAGCAATTTGGTTCTGCCTGTATAATTTATAGATGCTTGATGATTTTTGTGCAATTAAAAGCAACGAAGAGTGCCTATATAGAAACTTTATAAATGTAGGAAATGATTATTTAATTTTAATTATGACTTACACTATTCAAATTACATTTTAAACTTTGATATAAGCCGTACTGCTTGCTGTTACGTATCGATAGACGGACCATTTTGATGCGGCCATATGAAATATAAACTGCAGGTAGCTGGTCCGAAATATGCCTCTGAATTTTTTTATTTCATGTATTTACGTCATATTAATTTGACTCACTTAAAACATCGATTTTGTCATCACTCAAAATATCCATTACTACAAAGGAAATAAGTTCTCATATTTTGTAAAAACGTTTTAGTAAGCTCCACTGTTTCAGTAAAACAAAAAGTCGTATTAAAGTAGCGTTGTAGATGATTCACTTTCGCTTTGTACATTGTGTTGACAGTAGACACAGCTTGCTTTGTATATATGTACCATTATCACTACCTTCATCAGCATAATTTGTTATTTGTCAGCTACTCCCTCCAACTAATTTTGTCATTAATTAAATAGTACTTGAATAGTACAAACGACAAAAAGTAACACGTTGGTAGTATACATTTTTTTACAGGCATGGAAGGTAGGACTTGCATGGAAAGGTTACCAGAATTCCACTCATCAAATTAAAGGGGACTAAAAACTGTAAAATATTGAAATTTGAATGGGAGCAAAAAATAAGCATTGAAAAAAAGATTGTAAAATTTGACCCAATTTGAAAGTCACAGAGTTGAGTTCATAGGGTAAAAAACATCCGAGCTCTGCACACCAAAATAAGGACCGACCGATACATGGTGAAAAAGTATTTTATTCCAATTTTCCTATCACTAGAATAGAGACTATCAAAATTCAAACGATGTACTAAAAAAATTTATGAAAGTTTTCAAACAAACAAATTTCAGCACGTCAACAATGTCTGAAAATTTTCAAATATTGAATTTCAGCACGTCTTTCCGGACGAATGTACAGACAAACAGACAGACAAAATTTACCAAAATATTTGGTGATACATTATTACATGTTTACGTATACTACGCCACTCGTTACTATGATAAGCATATTTCGGCGATTATGCACTACATAGCATATTGAATTGGCGATATCAGTAAAACTTGATTGAATTCACATTTTATTTTCGGTTTGCATTACACCAAATTAATAGTCCAGTCAGCAAAAAAAAGAAAATTCTTCATTTAGTTCATCAAACAATGTATCACGTTTCAAATTGAGAGCAAAAACCTTATTATGAAAGTATACGAGCACGTCAAATCCGATAAAAAATGAAATTTTACATAATACTCATGATTGGATTGGAGTAGCAAATATTTGTTTTATCAATGTAATCGTCAGATGCTGTTTGTTTTGTAAGTACTATCATATGTACCTCCCTTTAATTTCTTTGAACATTTTTCTACATGCTGCTGGCAATTAAATTTACCTCCGAACGTTTTGTACAGAGTTAATGTTAGCAAAGTATTTATTAGCTTGGTTGTAGTAAAATAGTGTACTATTATCAAAACTTACAGAATTCCTTTTGTTGTGTAAAATTTGTCCAGTCCAGTTGTTTATCTAATGTTCTACGTATTTTTATTGTATACATTAATGGGTAAATAACTCGTGATTCACTACACTTGCATTTTGTGTGTAATTTGGATTGTAATTTATGCTTCCCGTCTTGTAGACTTTGGAGCATGACATGACAATTCTTGCTTATCAGTAGCGTGAGTGCTATGCACTCCTGCCATGAATCAGGCACAAAGAAAGAAAACATGATGGATTACATAATATTATATATGTACGGAACAAAAATCTGAAACCACAATGAGAAAAATAACATTTTACGAACAGTAAAAACTCGCTTTGTGTAGTTGGCAATGCGTATTTCTTATAGGAGTTCAGTACGGTGCACCATAAAAAATGTTGTATTCAATAACAAAAGCAATGAAACGACAGTATAATGTTTCTGTACAAAAGGATGGACCTTGTAAGTCAGAGACTTGATAGAAATTTATTATTCATATTCCCCCATTACCCCAGGTTTACTGTAAGTTTTAATGCTTGGTTGTTTTATTGCTTGCAGAATTTTTATGTGCATCACTGCTTTTCTAGACAAACCTTTTCTACAGCAGAGGTAGGTCAAAGGTTATGTTTAAGTTTGCACCCGTTCATTTTAATAGTGCATAAATGCGTATCCCGTCAATTCTTAAAATGGTCTGCTGATCTGACGCACTCTCAACCTGCATAAAACGCAAAGATAGAGAGAGAGGGTGAGTGAAGAAAGTAAGTGAAGCTGTAATATATATAACGTTACTGAAGTTTGGACGTAAAGCATCTTTCCTACTCAAGTTCGAGTGATAAGTTTAAAGCTATCTTCTCTGAAAACGCTTGGGCAAGTAATGCGCAGTCCGTATTCTACATTCATTCGTGGATTTACTTTTCTTCCATCAAGTCAAATGCGTTATTTGTTGCAATTAATAAGATTGTACTTTCTGCCAAGCACATGGACTAAATGTTCGTATTAGGATTATGTGCAACTTGCTAGAACAAACTTGACTAATCATTTTTAAACTTTTCCATTCTACTACATAAAATAGTACTTGCCTCAGAACTTTTGCTGTACAGTCTAGTGATCTAAACTTTGGATCCCTGGTTCTCTTTGTTGGGCAGCTTCCTGCTAAGTATTTCTCAATTTTATTTGTCTACGTGCGCAGGGTTCACTCTCTCCAGTTGACTTTTGACTTGTTAATGTAACGTTATTTGTTGTATTTCGTTATCATATTATTGTTCTGTGTTTAGGTACATACATCACTAACATTGGTTGTAGAGAGTAGGAGTAGAGAGGGAGAGCATAGTAGGTGGTATTTTTTGTGCTGATCGGTTGATGGTTAGTTTGCTTCTCGTTAGTCATTAGGTAAATCATCACTGTCCAGTTTTACTAACCCTTGTATATCTGTCAGTCTTGACAAAAGTGAACAAGCATTCGATAAACTATTGTCAACTCACGTACCGCTGGAACTGGTGATAAAAATTGTATGAATTGCAACACGAGGAGATTCCTTCCTCCACACAGTGTTCCCTAATCATAACGTTTTTATCGCACCACACGATTTGGTCTGCCACTTTGGTAATAACTTCGGGTTTATGATAGTCGCCTATCATTTTGTTTCAAGAGGACAGTCTAGGGCATACGTGATAAATTTGAAGGTTTGTGAGGTATACGGTTTGGAATAAAGCTGTTAGTTGTTAAGTGACACGAAAAAGGTGTTGTTCTTGACGGGGAAAAAGCCTGAGTAAAAAATGAAAATGATGTTTAAAGTCTTTGCTTCCGTTTACCTTCTCGGCCTACTTTGTTGCGGGACTTTGGCCTCAAAGTGTAAGACAAAAGATAGTGTAAATTGGTGGTATATTTTTAAACACGTGTTTTGCCAGTTTAATATTTTGTAAATTTTTGATTACAGGTACAGCAGCCGTCGGGACTGCTGAGACATGGGACCAAGCCAATGGACTTGGATGGGCCAAAAAGGACGACGACTGCGTCAAGAATATAACGGCACATATTAAAGATGAACTGAATGCTGCGATGACTTATATTGCAATGGTATGCTCTAAAAATTAATTTTTGAATAAAAGTATAATATTCGTTTTCATAGTTACATTTTTGTGGAAATAATCTTGGTTTACAGGGTGCCCACTTTTTGAACTCTGCTAACTTTAGACCTGGAGTAGCACATATGTTTTTAAAACATGGAAACGAAGAACGGCAACACGCAATAGCACTTATGGACTACGTTTTATTGAGAGGCAACGTCATTTCCGCGGATATGATTCCACAACTAGTAAGTGTCATTTATTAAGCATTCATGATTGAGAACTAGTACCAAGTATTTTCCACTTTCCATTCTACTTCTGTGAGGGTGGGAGTGGGAAATAGCGGGTAAGTGGAAAATTAAATTTCTGCTTTTATTTTGCAAAATCCGTTACGTATTTCACTAAAAAGATATTTGTCTACCCATAAAAATTCAAAAGAGTGCAAATAGCAAGAAGCCTCCTTTGCTCTGAATTTACGTCGTTTGGCAACTTGTGACTACATTATGTAGCATATAAGACAGGTTTATTTGCCAAAAATTCCGGAATTTTCCATTATTTCCTACAAATTCCGCTATTTCCCGTTCCACTGGCTAATGATATCCCGGGGAATTGCATTTCGAGGTTACTTAATCAGACTAAAATACCATTTTTGTAGAAACCTAAACAAACTACGTGGGATAGTGTTATGATGGCTCTGAAAGAAGCATTTACAATTGAGCGAGACGTTCGCGACAGTTTTACCAGAATCATCCAAGTTTGTGAAGGGGATGAGAATAATGAAAACGACTATCACGTAAGTACCCATGTTGTTTTCAATAACCTTTGGTATTTCATGTCTTCTATTTCGAATAATCAATGATGCTCAACGGTTTGTTTTATCATAGGTGTCTGATTTTCTGACGGGTAACTTCCTTGGAGAACAACATGAAGGTGTGCGAGAGATATCCAACTTAATAACTACACTTGGGCGTTTGCTTCAGAGTAACGGCAACAACAATGTATTCGCTGAGTACGAATTTGACATGACGCTCCGTAAAGAGGATTAAAGGGTATTGTTTCATTGCATTTTAATGTGTGATCATCATGTTTTCTAATAAGAATAATTCTAGTTTGAACAAATATATGTATTACAAAAATAAAAAAGTCAAATATTAGCCAACAGTTAGGAATAAATTGTAAACATTTTATGAATTGTTTTATTTGTTTTACACACAGTAGCATGGAATAAAGATTTATTTCCATTAATCAAATTTACTAAAAATTTTGAATATAGTTCTACATTCTACATAACAAATACTTAAGAAAGGTTTAACATCCGTTAAAAGACCTGCATTTTTAAAGTCAATTATAGCTTTGACTTTCCATTGCTATTACCAGGAATCACTACGTTCGGAGCACTGGCGGGATATAAACCTTGTCGACGTTTCCAAGTGGCAACATTGTCAATAATAACCTGGTGATACAAAATGGATTGTACGTTAACCTTTTATGCATAAATGTAATCAGGTTGCACCAGTTAGTAAAAAATACCTGCTCAGAAGTTGGTGTTGGTGTTTCTCCGTCCTTGCGTCCAGCACCCCCTTCAGCCATAGACACAACATGGACACTCAAACGCTTTTTTCGGTTAGAATTAGGTCCCAAGGTAACCTAATTCAACAAAATATTTTGCAAATACTGCATATAATAGCAAGTAATTAAAGTCGTATGGTACCAAATACATCGGTAATTAATTATCGAAAAATTGGGCTTTTGTACTAGAAAAGCTTTCTACATTCCACTTTTTCATTACATGCATATTGAATTTTTCATTTCACGATTAGGAACTTTCTCTACTTTAGCAGGACTACATGATAAAAGTGTATATAAAATTGTGGGTACCGTATAAAAATCTCGAATATCTTTCAAAGTAACTGTATCGAGTTCAGCCAACTCAACAGCTTGTCGATCAAAGTTATATAGCTGAAGAGTTATCTCATTCCAAATGAGGGTAGCACGATCAATCATTTTCTTTGGTTTTTCAGATTTTCGGACGAACACAGCGGTGCGATGTTGTACAAATTCCTCCTCCGTCATTTTATTTAAAATTTGCTAAGGAACAATCAAAATTATACACTCATAAAATAAAACAAATTTTAGTTGGAAAACGAATATAAATTTTACTTAATACATATAAATACCTCCAAGCATGTAAGGAAGTTGTCAATTCGACCCTCAACATAAACTGGGTGTCGATCACTCTGCACCAAAAACTGAATGCCTTGAGTTCCATGAGCACGTCGTACTCTTCAATAAGGACATTTTGTCGAGTTCCCTGTAAACCGGTTTGGAAAAGTACAGTTGCGCAGGAACTGAGATGAGTTTTAGTCTCAGACAGAAAGAGATGATTACTTCCTACAATATCAACACACCTCACGTGAAAACATACGCAAAAAACCATTAATATTGTATCGTGATTGTGATATTGAAAAAATAAAACGTACCTTCAGGAAGATTAATTTCCCTTAATCTATTTGTTTGAGAAGCCAATAGTGAATTTGAACCCTTACTTTCGAAGTGGGCTTGACATTTATCAACCAAAGCAGTAGCTTCCTACAAAGAAAACTGAATTTTATATTTGCGACATTGGGTGTAATAACCTTGCATAGTATGAGAGATTTAACTTACCGCAGCAGTGATATTACCATATACCAACCACTCAAATTTAATTTTCTTTACAAACTCCTTTGCAAATTCTCGAAACTTTTCCAATGTAACTTCTGCTCAAAACAACAAAATACTTTGTATAATGCAAACAAATTTCCCACAATGAATCAACACAAATACAACATGATACAAGTAATATTACATACCGTCCATGGCACTCAGTAGCTCTTGGTTGGACCACCGTCGCTACAACCATTAAAATATTTCACATCACTTAAAAATCTTCCAGGGTGCAATAATAATATTTCATAAAAAAATATGTTAAGCATTAAAGCATTCTTGTTATATTGTTATAATAAAAATGAAAACAACGAAATGAAAGTATAACTACTCGCAATACAGAGTACAGGAACAGCAATCAATCAGTTTTGATATCGACTAAATGCTAATTTAACAGACTTTAATTTTAACTGAAGGTTTTTTCGATTATACGTTTAAAATTTTCATAAAAACAAACAACATCGAATGACATCGTACTCGTCTCCACACTCTTTAACACTCTAATGCCATTTCCATTATACCTAATGTATACCAAGAATAAATGTTTTAACGCTCTAAGAAAAAACGTACCTCACGTAGAAGGTATGACATGTAATACGATGCGTGAGAATACGGCTGTTCATCCTCCCAGTTTTTCAATGTTCGCCAGTATAAATCTTTTAATACATCAAAACGTTCCTGATCAACGGAAATATCTACAACTTTTTCCAAGACACGCTCCAATAACAGACCCAGTTTGTGATCGTAACCGTTAACAATGACCTAGATAAAAAAAAATTTATGTAACCATTGCATCATTTAAAATATAAAAACGTACGGGAAGAATTTGTTTTATAATCCAATATCAAGTTAACCTCGACGCCATAAACAGAGTCTGCAATCACATAGTTTAGTCCGGCTACACTGGCTGCATATGCATATTCAGTTAAAATATCTTTGATGGTGTTCACAAATAAATGGTTCAAATTAGTTAGCAAGGGTTCTGTAAAAGGGAGCGGACTGCAGAAGAGAATAAAAAAAGTTAAATATGCTTATTATATATTACAAATGGGTTAAACATAGTATAGTGAATTTAATAATACTAGGTTTACCTAAATATTTCAACCCGTGTCACAGCTTTTGGCATTGTATACTCATTATCTTGGAGATACCATAATCGTGACATAGGAGTCTCACTGATAATCCGCGGAATAATACCACGCTACACAATTAAATCAAATAAGTACATGTTTTCCCAAACCGATTAAAATAATTAGATAAATGTATAAAATGCTCTAACATGCTCGTCCCGGCCCTTAAGATCAAAATTAGAAGGTATGAACTCATTTTTCGGAGGTAGTTTCAGCACTTCATTTGATCCACATTTTTTCCATTGCTAACATAAAGCAAAAGGAGTATAATTCATCACATCATCATATTCATATAATTCGTCGCATGTTTGTAGTAAATAAAAGTGGATTTGTACAAAAAGTTACGAATGCTCTTACTTCAATCAACTTTGGCTCGATCTTTTTAAGACTATATTTAACGCCATACCATTCCTCAACCTTTTCTGTTTTATCTGTGTACTCCTTAGACACAACTGTTACTCTGATGGAAAAACAGAAAACTTATCTTCAGTTTCAGTTAATGCAATAGTACTATAAAATTGACTGTGGATTTCATGAAATGTACAATGACGCTTTGATTCGTGTACCTAGACTTCTCCGGGATCATGCAATCAAGAATTTCAGTTGTCAGTTCAGGTTTAAAATCTGTTAGTACGTATCCAGCACTTAATACATCAGTCAATGGGTAGTTCTGTCGATGATGGTACAATTATTGAAATTTATTAAATTACATTACCATGATTACCATTGCAAAAAAGAGTTAAAATATAGCAGAATTATAAGGTGGGCTTACATGCATACAGCTAGATACATGGGTGACGAACGATTGAGGACGCTCCTTGTCTTTGAATCGAAACAACATTGCGTTAACATCTCGCATTTCTTCCCATACCCATTGTTGGGGTCCCAAATCACGAAGCATTTGCAAATACTAAACATTAATGATTTGTATGTTTAACACTTAAACCAATATAATATGATACGATAATAATCAACTTTGTACCTCAAACATGTGGTTAACTATGGTATCAGTATTCTTCAAACCATCAGTTGTGAGATCCACAGCAATTTTAAATGTTCCAAAACCACGTGCTGGCACATGACATCCAGCTTCTAGATGGTTTACCCAATTTTTTTCTTTTAGTAGCGACAATAAGCTACCGACTCCTTCATGTCCAATTAAATGGGACAAATATCCTTCGGCCTATACAACATGAAATATAGATAGAGAAATATAAATTGGGCGGCATCATTCCTTAATGGTTATTTTGTTTACTGTATTATATTTACCGATGATTTATAATGTGCAGTAAAATCAGGAATGGGAAACATCACAGAAAGATGCCGTATATCCTTAATAGGGACCATTTCAACT
Organism: Callyntrura guangdongensis; assembly: GCA_027744295.1. Classification (NCBI taxonomy): domain Eukaryota; kingdom Metazoa; phylum Arthropoda; class Collembola; order Entomobryomorpha; family Paronellidae; genus Callyntrura; species Callyntrura guangdongensis. The sequence continues at coordinate 9,910 of JAHZNB010004287.1, forward strand.
AGAGTCTGAAGTTCACCTTCCCCGTATGGATTCTCTGGCCAAACTGGCGCAGTAACATCGCGATTTAGAACATCAGTAAACAAAGACTCTACCAGTTCCTGCAACTGATCTAACGTTTCAGATCCCAAAACTGCCAATGACATAATATTTGATGAGTAATGGGTGCGGTGAAATTCCAAAAGGGCTGATCGTACATCAATATTTTTAGCTCTCGGTCTTATCCAAAGGGTTTCTCGGTTCCCTGTAAACAAATCAAAGAACCGTAGTGACCAATACAGAAACAATAAAAATAGATTGAAAACAAACTATATCAGATTTGACCACTAGAGCCGCGGTGCGGTTAGACAAAGGCTGAGCCGTTAATCAAAATTTACCCGTTCATCGTTAACACATGTTAATATAAGGAAGGAGAGTCAGGAAGGAGTTTGGGAGGTGA
>JAHZNB010004288.1:0-13743 GCA_027744295.1 Callyntrura guangdongensis
TTGCTGTCTTTTCTAATTATTTTTGTATTGCTTCCCATCTGGCGTTTTTTCAGCGTCCAGAGAGCCGAACGATGACATGTGTTGTTGTTATTGTTGTCGTGATGAGGAATAAAGAGAAAGATGAGCTACCTTTTGTAGTTGCAGCAATAGAGGAAATAAAGACGAGCGCAGACACGAAAAAAAGAGATCTTCTTTTCTGGTTTGGCCGTCATCTGGTCAGGAGGGAGAGAGAGAGAGAGAGGGGCGCTGCAAACAAAAGCTTGTCTGGCAGACACCAAAGTATTTTAGGGGGCATTTTTACTTATTGCGATTTTTTTTCAGATTGATATTGTCTTTTAACCCTGTTCACAGTCTACTTTAGGGAAATATAAGAGCTGTTGTTAAAGGTAATTTTTTACGTGATAGATGAACGGCCCCTTATTACTGTCTGTCAATTGAAGCTCTTGTCACAACAAATAGTAAGGATGATGATGCTCTGTAACTTTATCTGAAACGAAAAATATGAAGAAAAAAAAGTTTTGAAAAGAAAAACTTTTTTTAGGCGAGAGAGTTGAGGGTTTTTACAGAGAGCTGTGTAGACTGGGAAGAGGGGCGAGGGGAAGTAGTCAGATTTGAGGGAGGGAGAAAATGTCGAAAAAAACTGGAAGCTCACGGCTGGAGGTTGATTACAGCAGCAAGTCGTAGTGAGTGGAGTGGAAAACGGAGCTTCATATATTTTTTGGAGTGATCTCTTGTTCTTCCACTGCCTCCCGGATAGGTTCTGGAATGACAGGACAGGGGAAAAAATAGGAGGGGAGGGGGTTAGGGGATAATAATATGTTATTATTATAAAGATGCAGGAATATGGAAAAAAGTTAAAGAAAACGGCCAACAGAGCCGAGAAGAAGATGATGATGATGATGGAGGAAGCTACTCCCAGGCGCACAAATAAATTGAAAGTGAAAAAAAATGAGGAAAAATTTTCCTTTTCCAAACTTCCGGATGCGTCTATTCAATTTAGGAAGAAGATACACCAGCTTCCACACACACAGCTTCCTCCTTTTTTATAATAGCCTGAAACCCTCTCAAAACGACACCAGAGCCCCCCACACAATGCATCCCACGAGAGAGTGTGCATTCCTTTAGAGATACATTCCGACCACCCACGGCACATGTTTTTCCTACAAGAAACTTGTTTTAAAAACTTTTTTTTTGAAAAAATAAACTTTTTCAACCGTCCAACTTTTCTTCCCTCCGCCACTCCAACGCCACTACTGAAGCTCCTCTGCTCTTTTGTTATTCTTGTCGGTCTGCTCAAGCAACACAATTTCCGCCCAATTTCCGTCGCTTCTCCAGATAACGCAATCTCGTCCTCAAAACAAAATCAAAACCATTTTCCCTCCCCCTCCCCTCCACTGACCTCTTCCCCAAATAATGTCAAGGGACTCTACTCCCACCTGCCACTTCTTTCCCTCAAAACCCTCCATTTCCCCAAAGGCTCTCCGCATTCCTCTAATTTCTCTCATCAACCGTGCGCCTGTAATAACCGTCATTATTTGCTCGTTAGCCTGCCTCCGTACTCGACCCTTTCCCTCCAAAAAAATCTCTTTCACCGCTCCTTTTTTTACTCCCTGCTCACCACCCAGAAATTGGTTCATTTTCATTCTGCTTCACTAACTGGACAACAAGTCACTTTTCTCCTCGTTTTCGGCTGCCCTGCAACAATTCCCCAAATCGCCAGAGTGAAATCGCCAACACATCCACAGAATGAAAATAAATTTCCCATCTCTCTCCTCTCTAACCAAACTAGTTTGTCACGCTTGGTGAACCGGAAAAATGAAAAAATGGGTAACTACTCCTTCATTCCTCCCTACATACACACAATCCCTCCATCTGTGCCATATTTTTTTCTCTCCCAAAAACTGCCCATTGAAGCCTCCCTTGGAGGAAAATGGAAAATCATTGTCTGACCGGCCTCCATTGTATGCTCCTCTCTCTCTCTCTCTCTCTCTCTAATCCCTTTCTCTGGAAAAATGACGACGACGACGATGATGATGAAGACTTGGAAAACAAGGCACAGGCCAGTGAATAGGGCGCACAACAACTTTTGTTGTTCATGTCCACTTGGGTTCCTTGTTCACTTGCCCGGAAAAATAGGGGAAAAGCCAATAATATTTTGAAGCAATAAATCCCGTTTTGGTATTCCACACACACAGCTTCCCTCACTCTTCTCTCCACTCTCTCAATTTCTCTCTCTCTCTCTCTGACGGGCCATCTTGACGAACAAATGCTGCAAGAAAAAAAAACTTTCCGTCCGTCTCTCTCTCCCTCTCTTCCCAGGGCACCCAGAACCGTAAACGGGCCAAAAATGGGATTATTATTCTCAAGAAAAAAATAACACTGGGCATATTTTTGGAATGATGTCATAATTAGAGAGTTTCCGGTTGCCATGTTATTTACTCATTTTGGCTTGTTCTTTTCGAAATGGCAACAACTTGACAGAGAATCAACTTGTTCCCTGGCCATCTTGACTCTTGCTGTCTTGTACGCTGCCACTCAACTTTCCTGAGAAAAAAAACAAAAAAAAACGAACGAACGAATAAACGAAGCTCTAAAGATTACTCCATTTCCCTCCCTTCCCCTCCTGACTCTGCCTGTCGAAAACAGAGTAGCAATTTTATCTGGAAAACACCCTCTTTTCCCCCTGCTCTCCCCTTCACAATATTATTCCATGAATACCAATCAACCTCCATCATTATCTCCCTCCATTCCCTCCTCGCCGTTATATATATATTTTTTTCTTCTTAACTAAACCCCTTTTGTTCTTTTCCTCCAAACATCCCACGGGCAGCAGACATCAGCCCAACCGATTATTATTTCTCTCCTCCGATTTCCTCCCATCGTCCCATTTATACAAACTGACAACTGCCTTTACAAGAAATAACCTTCCAACAACAACGGCAAGTATTTCGGGCGTACTAACACACCAGTCGGTTTTATTTCCGGGGAGAATGTGGCACAAAGCTGTAAATTTTTATCGGGATACTTGACTCCTTGACTCCGTTCTCCCCTCCAACTTGTTATAGATATATATTTTTTTCGCCGATTGAATCGCGCGCCAGCAAAGTCATTTCCCAAAATGGAAAACAGTATCAATGGAAGAGAATGACGACGAGGATGGTGATGAGGCGAGGGGAAATAAAAAGAGAAATTTCCGTTTGTCTAAAGAAGAAAAAAAATGTTTCTCTGCTCTCATCTGAGCGAGTGTGTGTGTTTCTACCTTTTTTTATTTTACTAAAAAAACGGAATGTGTAATCATTTTTATCTGTTTGGCCTCTGCCGTAACCCATTTTTCAGCGTCCTGGCGCCCATTTTTCTTTTTTCAAACAATTTTACATTTTCACAGGGAAAATTTTGCGTTTTTTGGGTAGAGCAGCACTGTTGCTATTTTCACGTTGCCCCATTTTTGGGAATGAGTGTAATATTTTACAGGAGGAGTAATAATACGGAACGGAAAGGAATTTGGAGGAAAAATGGTAATAATTTTAGACTGTTGTTGTGGAGGGAAGGAGGTTAGAAATGGGTGATAAAAGAAGGAGAGAATTTCAGAGAACGACACGATATTCAGTTGAGTGGAGAGGGAAAAAGAAATATTAAATATTTTTTGCAGAGTTATTTCCCTGCCAGAAATTACCATTTTCCCCCACAAATACACACAGCTAATAAAGGAAACAGGGTAAAACCTAGTTGGAGGGGAGAGAGGGGGAGAGAGAAAACGGGAGTAGTGTTGTTATGGAGTGGTTGTTGCGCGGGTAATGGTGACAGGATCATTGTCATTCCCGGAAAGTGATAAATCTCTCTGGCAAAAGAATTATCCGCAGTTGTGTTGTGGAGGATGTCTGGTGTGTTTTTTTTTTTGGAGGAAACTGTTGGAGGTTGGAGGGAAAGGATAAAACTTGTCCAAATACAAAACGCATTAGTACCGCACTCCATGTCGAAAGGGCAGGCTCCTGCGGCGCGCGGTGGAGGGAAAAAGTAATAAATTTTCAGGATGTGTGAGAGTGGTCGTCGTGGTGGTAAATAGACTAGGCTCGAGTGTTATTACTCCTACTGCTAGAGGGGCTTGGAGGGGAGGAGGAGGAAAGAGGGAGAAAGATAGCCTAGTAACAAGAGAGATAATTATCAACGGCTCTTGCCAAAACAGGAACCATTGGAGAATGGCGACACACAAGAGGTATCTTTGGGATCCGTATCAGTTGTTGTTGTTTTTTTTGGAGGGGACGCCTCCCCCCTCCCGTGTTTGCTAGATAAACAGTCTTTTTAAAGGGCTTAAAAACGAGGACATTTTCAAAATGAGAACAAATGAGGAATAAATTAGTCTCGTTTATATTTTTTTGCGCGTCGTTCGTCGTTGTCGTCCTTTCTTTAAATATTTTTGCAACAGCCGGGGTAATAATAACAAGCCCGAGAGAACTTGTGGTCGTTAGGAATTAGGGCGTAGTTTTGGGTACCTACACTGTGTGTGTGTAGATGTGTGAGCGAAGAGACTAGCAGCTGGACTTGAGTGAGAAATAATAACGGTCAAAAATAAGAATTGATGAGGATAATGACGAGGGGAACGGTAATGTTTACAACAACGACGACGACCAAGAGTTGCGGGTTTTTCTCTCTCTCTCTCTCTCAATTTTCGGAGTGATGAACAAGCTTCCTCAAAGTGGTATACCTACCAACAAGCTGGTGGGAGATAAAGGGGGAAATGTGCACAATATCTCGTTTATAACAAGCACAAGGAATGATGATGATTGAGAAGATGATGAAATATTTCACACAGCTCTCTCTCTCTCTTGGTCTCCGTATCTGCCTGTTTGTCTGCTTTGTTGTTTTTTTTGAAGGGGAATTTTCGTGGCTCAGGGTTTTTTGAAGGGAAGTATTGCTACTATTGGTACTAGTTGTAGTATTACTAGCGCTGTTGACGAGTCATAAATGGTAACGGGCAATAATGAGCAGGAATGGCCAGCTGTGTGCCAGGCAATTCTTGTAGTCATCCCAGAGGGCTGACGTGAGTGAGTGGAGAGATGATGGGGAAGCCTTTTCTGGTTCTCTCTCCGTACGTCTGTAAATAGAAAAAAGGAAGAGTTCAAAGAATGAATGGAAAAGGTAGCAGCAGGAGTAGCAGGGAGACTTTGTCAAGTTTTGAGCTGCCCCTCTGTGTTTTTTTGTACTACGGGTGCCGTTAGTATTTATAATGAGAAGGGGAGAGAGAGAGAGAGATGTAAAGGTGTAGCAGGGAAAGGAACGACTGGTTTTTTGACTCGTTATCACTTTGTCACTCCGGCATCTTTCTTGGCGTGTGAGTTTGTTCCTCAGTTATAATTTAGCTGTACCCAGGACGGTACACAAACTCTGAGGCTCTCTCTCGCTCGCTTTTTCTGGTCTTCTTGGCGGCTGCCAAGGTAGCAAGGGGTTAGCAGGTCTTCTTCTTTTTGGGTGTCGCAAGTCTGAGGTAGTTACCATTAAAAGTAAGTTGAATAAAGCTGACTGGTTGTTTTGGCAGTTTTTTTTGGGTATTTTTGAGGGTATCCGGTTTTTGCACGATAAGCCTTACACGAAAGCACACATACACATGCTATGGAAGTGGAGCGCCGCTGCTGAGCGAAAAGGGATAAAATGTTGAAGGGATTCTGGGAGACAGGATAAACGACTTGATTCTCACGCCATGTGTTACTCTTTATTATCCTTGATCGCTCATTCAAATATTTTCTTAAGACGTAAAATATCCTAAACACGGAGAATAAGAGCGGAAGTAAGTAACGTTCCAGAGAGGCACGCAACACGAGCCATTCATTCAATCCTTTCAATATTTCCCCATTAAAACGGACAAATACAAAGCTGGACTATTGTGCGACCGTTGCTGTCAGTTGACCAGTGTGTTACACAAGTGTACACTTATTACTACAAAAAGAGGTGAAAGGTTTTATCAGGGATAAACATTTCTGGATACGAGCATGGAGCAAGTTATTAATATTTTGCGCTCCCTGTGGCGGCATGGATTCTAGAAAAAGGATTTGTTTCTCGTTTTCGTGTCGGCTTAACTTGACCAAGTTGTCTTGAAAAAGAAAACCCCTCGAGAATCCGGGCGCAGGTGGAAGAGAAATACCCAGATTTTTTGGAGGGTAATCCTCCATCCCTCCATCTTCTATATTGTGTACATGTGTTTGTGTGGAACAAACGGGATTTGTATTTTTTCATGAAAAAAATAAAAAGGGCAATTTGTTTAGGGTTGTTAACAAGTTGTGAGTGAAGTCAGCAAACAAGTGTGTATCAATTACTCTCAAAAGTAATCCCCCATTCTTGGGGGGGAGGGGTGACCCATGTCAGTGGGAAATCCTACATCTGCCATCTTACTCGACGTCTACATGAATATGTTGTAATCCGGATTTTTATCTTTCTTTTGTCTAGATGGCCGCTTGTCCGTCGTCTTCCGCCTCGCCGCCTTGTTTCTGTGCTCTGGGCACTTTTGCTAAAGAATCGGCTTATCATCGTCTTCATCATCATCATCATCCACAGGTTCCGGCGCCTGTTTCTTCTCTCGCCCTAGCACCTGCCGCACATCACCACTGTATTGTTCGAGTCACCTCACCGCACTCTCCCTCCCCCAGAGGGTCGCCGCAGAGCAGAGTGCATGAATCCCGAGACATTTCTAGTCCCACAAGTTGGGAGTTTCGGAGTAAACAGAGTGTTCACTCGTTGAAGAGTAGCAGCAATATGCTTCGCTCCCCACCTCCCCCACCAGCACCCCCCTCCCACTTGCATCTGAGCCTGCCGTTAACGGCTCATCCGAAAGTGGGGGGTGCGGGGGGATCCACCTCTTCGGGCACCACCCCGTCCTCCCTCAGCACCACGCCGAGTCCTCTGGAGGAACAATTTGCCAGCCCGACCACAGACCAACTCAGTTATTACCACGCCATTCATTTTGGAGCGATGACCCCGAGTGCGTTGGGAGGGGGTGCTGCCACCGCGTGCCCATGTGAAGGGGTAAACAACGTGACCGTTTTTTTAGACGCTTGTGAAGCAGGCGGGAGTGGAGTACAGGATCCTCTGGATCTTAGCGAGGGCAGTAGGACCAGTACCGGAAGTAGTCATCGCAGTCAAGACTCGGGTTTTTCGGATGCCGGGGAGACGAGAAAAGAGAGGAGGGTTCAATCTCTGGTCGCTTATCCAGAGCCGGCAGCCCCAAGTCACTCGCCCGTTATGGAGGAGCAAGTCAACTCGCAGATATACGAGAGTCTATTGGGTCCTTCCGCACCCGGGGGTGTGATGCCCAGTCCAATACCAAACAGTGGGTTTGGATGTGGGCGCTTCCCCCTGAGACCCGCATCGGTGGACATCTCCCTCCTTCAGTCGCATCATCACCACCCGAGCACTCCTGCCCCGTGTCCGCCGCCTTGTATCGACTGTCTCTCCTGCTCGGTGAGGATCCCTACCCCGCCCCCACCACCAGACACCACTCCGCTGGTCAGGCTTCCTCTGGGATCCTTTCGCCAACGACGCTCCTTTTCTCCCAGCGCTCTGGCGTCTTCCTCCACTCAAACGGCGCTGGCCGCCCTTCGTGTCCCGCTCAGCTCGTCGACTCCCAAACGAGGAAACACGTTACCCGCCGTGACATCCACGGCGCCTTCCAATTTGTCTAACAGCGGATCCAGCAACAGTCGACTGCTCAACAACCGCATCAACAATTTTGAAAGTTTGAACAAAAATTTGAACAAGGACAACAATAACAACAGTGGTTCCCATGGCAACGGTGGCTCCCTGTTAAATGGCAAGGCAAACAAAACATACACATTGGCGTCGGCTGGACTGATGTCGCCTCCTAGCAGTGGAGCTTCAACTAATGGAACGGTTCTGAACGAAGATCGCGGGAGTACCAGTGGAGACCGGGAGAGGGCGCTGCCTATGCAAAAGAAGCGTTCCGCTGCAGAGTCCATCTACGACAAGATTTGCCACCGGCTCAGCTCCTTCTCCACCATAAACTCCACTCCGAGCGTGCTGTCACCCGCAGCCCCTCTGCAGACAAACCCCGGTGGGGGCAGCGTTTCCGTTTCAAAAACCACCCCAGCGTCTAGTCATCCTCCGAGCAACTTGGAAGGAAGCTCGCCGCCCAGTCTCTCGTCGACAAGCGCCCTTCCTTCCAAATTTCGCCCATTTATTCGCTCGGGAAGTGCCAAATGGCAAAGTCTTCCGCGGGGAATCGGGGTTCCTCCCCCGGAGGTACCCCTCAAAGCAAACACCAGTGCACCCTCCGGTATCCACTACCGCTTTGTGGAGGAGGAAGCCACATATCACGAGGAACGACCTATAGACGTTCCCTCCGTATTTGTCTCTTCTCCGCCGCCTCGCCTCCCTGTGCGTCCGGCGGTTCCTCCCGCTTCCCCGGTCACCAGGCTCCTCCCTACCCCCGGGGAAATGCCCGTGGTACGTCTCTGGCTGAAAGACTTGCGCACCCAATACGAACCCGAGTGTCTACACAGCCTCCAAAACAAATGGATCCTACCACTGGATGACGAGGACGACGAGGAACCCTTCCTCCCCGGCGACCAGGATGACGCCGAAGGCGAAGCCGACTCTTCCCCTCATCCCCCACCCACCACCTCCCCTTCCTCCTGCCTAACCTGTCCCTCCTCCCGAAAAATCTCCTCTTGCTCCAGCACCGGTACAACCTGCTCCTCAGGAACCGCCTCCAGCCTTCCCCCCACCGCTGCCACAGCAGCCAGTTGGACCAGTAGCAGCAGTGGAAGCTACCTCCGCCGTGGAGGACACCGGGAGGAACGTCGCTCTCAGCAGCGCTTCCTCTCCTCCATGACTGCTGCCATCCACGCCGTGTCCACTCCTCTCCTCAGCATCCGCACCGTCGAGATGACTGCCAACGTCATTTCCGCTGAATTCTCCAAAATTTGCAAGTAAGTCACAAATCCCTCCAAAAAACGCATTTCCCTCCAAGGTAATCCCTTTGCACATATGAGTCATATGCCCGCTCAAATCCAGGCTCAAAGAGCAGCGTCATTTATCGCTTCGGTTGACCTTGCATCGCTGTGGAGAACATGACAACAACAACAACAAGAGTAGAGCAGCAGGAAGACCAAAGAGTGCGTTCTGTTTTCCTTCTGTTGCAGTTCGCATATAGCTGTATCTGCATTACTGCTGCTCTTGCTACTGCTCGAGGCTGTTTACACGTGCCGGAGTTTAACCCTGAAAAATAATTTTTGCAACTTCCAGAACAAGAATGCGAGCCAGCTGCATGGCCAATTTGTGTGTGCAATCATCATACAGAGCGAGAAGAGTAGTTCTCGTTGCCAACTAATGCAATAAACCACTTTTTACAACCGGCTTCCCAGCTTAATAATTAAGAGCTGTTGAGCAGAATGACTCGGCAGAAGAGTGTAAAAGGAAAAATATGGGGTTGTCCATCATGTACCGACATCTATTTCGGGGATTGGGAGTAGTTGGAGAGAATAACGTGACAGGGGGAAAGGGGGATTACAATGAGCGAGGGAGGGAATATGAAAATATGAATGGGGGTACGGGTGAGATGGACGGCCCCATGGAGGAAAAAACAGAGATAATGATGATGTTGAGGTGGTCGGTACTTGGTACACATGACGTTTTGGTTGTTTTGGATGGATAGAGTGGACTGAGGAGAAGGGAGAGAGATGGGGAATGTTTGGAGGTGATATGTGAACGGCCCCGTATTTCAGAAATGGTATTAATTGGGATTTTTTTGTGATTTAGGCATTTGGAGTTTGGAGTGTTTACACAAGTACCCACGCTGGTGATGAGTTTGACGGGTCACATTCAGGATTTTTTGAGGGGGATTCAAACCCCGTCGCCGTACGCCCTGGCCAGCCCCATCCTTGTGGAGGAAGGACACGGGAGCTGTGTGTTGGGGCCGAGTGTATTTGGCGAGGGTCACCTGAAAAAGTTGGAGGGACGGTTGGAAGACGCCTGTTTTGCGCTGAGCATGGCGGTTAAAGGGATCCTGCGAGGGGGTGGGGACTGTCCCGGGGATTCCAGCGGGGCGTCAAGTTCCAGTGCCCTGCTGGAGGGGGAGCAATACCAGCAAGGGATTGCGGATGTAGTGGAGGGGATCGTTACAGTGGGGAACCTCTTTAGTGAAGTGGTGGACTTGAGGTTGACTCGGGATTCGGGGTCTATTTTGGATACCATTGAGAGCGGGTGTAGTATCCCGGCGAGGATAGCACTCAAGTCGTTGGTGACCGTGCTGGCAGACGGGGGTAACCATATTTGTCGGTTGGCAGCGGATATTAGAACGGTTCGGGGGCTGTTGGGAGTGATGCTGGACACGAGGGAGGATCAAGATAGGATGCTCGCACTCAGGTGTCTGGCCACTGTGCTTTGCGTGGGGGAAGCGGTCAAAGACTTTGATAAAGTGAGTAACTAGTAAATACAATTTGGAAGTGTTGGAGGGACCAGAGTGACACTAATTAATATTTTGGTTTACTTAAATATTTTCAGGCAGGTGGTTTTGAAATAATTGCCGACCTCCTAAACGACCCCAATTCTCCCCTCTGGCTGAAACTAGAAGCCGTGGGAGTGCTCACCCAAGCCACCGATCCCTGGATCGACCTCGAATCCACCCTCGTCACCCTCGGCGTCCACCTCGAAAAATTCATCCAATCCCTCACCCACCTCATCCAACAAGTACAAACCGACGAGGAACCTTTTCTCCTCGTTGCCGCCGCCATATCCAACCTCACCTTTCTCGAAGTGGCCGCCACCGCCCACCTCAAACGCTACCACACCGTTAGTCACCTCATCTCTGCCGTCCGTCCCGCTCCCCCAAAACCTCCCACTCTCTCAGTCTTCGTGATGGACCACGTTGCCACCATCCTCGCCAACATGGCCGGAGTCGAGTCCTGTCGCCAAGAAATCCTCCAATCCGGTGGCATCAACTGTCTCCTCCACTTCCTCCAACAACCGCCATTACCGCCTGCGAGCGCCTGACCGCCTGCGAGCGCCTGCAACAAAAATCCACCATTGCGCTCTCCCGCCTCGCCAACGAACCCGGCGTCGCTCGATACGTTTTCCAAATGGGGGGCATTCACCGACTCATTCAACTCTGTCGCCAAGAAAAAGAACGCAACTACTCCGACGGCGTTCTCATCGCCGCTCTGGTACGCTTTTCAATCCCACTCTCTTTATAACGGCTCTCGCTCTATAACAGCCTCTCTCACTCTCGTCCTTGCCATTCATCCTCTCCATCTCGCGATCATTCCCCGAGTGCATGCATCTCTCTCTCTCTTTTTATGCATCTCTTCGTCATCCTCTCTCTCTCTCTCTCTGAGCCCAGCTGCTCTGTTATTATTACTCTCTGTGCTCCACTGCTCCTGCTCCACTGCACAAAGTCCGTGTATGCCAAACGTAAACAAAAGTGGCACTTGCTTCCCACTCGCAATTCCACGTGCACATTTTTTATTCCTCTCTCTCTCTCTCCACTTTATTTTCTCTCCTTTTTTCCTCCTCTTCACCAGCAACAGCAGCAGAGCCACCACCACCACCATCATCTCTCCTCTTATAAAAATATTTTTTTCGCCATGATCACCTATTCTCAATGTCACTCTCTTGCTTGCTCTCGCCCTACACAATCATTTCATTCATCTTGATCTTAATTTGTTTTGTAGGCCACCCTCCGGAAACTGGTGACCACTTTGGGAGGAGCCCCGGCTCTTTTACAAGAAGCCCTTCAGGGTGCCGAGGATCTTTTAGAACCCCGGCTGCTCGACTCCTTTCTGCTGTATTCTTCCCGACAGGAGAGCTACGTATAAAAAAGGGGGATAACCCCCCTCACCTCTCTCTCAACTTCTGGATGCCAAAAACCTGAGAAATCATGTCAACCTGTAAATAATTCTTCAAAAAATATGTCAAAATGCTTCTTATTTTGTAGCTCCTTGCGCTCTTCTTCTGAATGGAACACCCCCAGCCCCCTCGTTTCCCCAGCCTCCCCCTTTATTGTAGCATATATACTCGACCTGTATACTGAATAAAATAGTGTCCCCATTTCATATAGAAGCATATAATAACTTTATATTATAAAATGTCACATGAATATAATGCCTCTCTTTCTCTCATAATAAAAAAGCGTTCTTTATCATCTCAAATCAATCTCTTCACTTTATTTTCATTCCGTCATGTTATTTTTTTTCGTCCGCTCTTTTGTCCACTCACCGCTGCCCAATATTTTTGTCAGTTTTTCCTTGTTTCCAAAGCTGTTTTGCAAAAAAAAACCTCGTTTTTCCTCGTATCCTTGTCGTCACACAAACACACACTCTCTCTCTGGACATGCATGCTTCTAGAACGATCCCTACGAAATCCCCGGGATACCCGGTATGTCCTCCGTGTCAACCCCGAGGGCTCCCCACACCCTCCTCAGGGGTAGGTAGCGAGCACCCTTAAGAAAACCGACAAGTCATCATCATCTCATCCTGTTCACCTCTTCAACACATTCACACTCAAGATGTTTGTAATAATTTTTTGTGGTAGGTACTGCTCTGCTGATGCATCATCTTGATCCTCATCATGATCGCCAGTTACCAGTAACCTTGATGCCGTTCTGTCCTTGGCATTGACCTTGGCTTACTTCTCACTATCACGTAATCACTCAATCACCATCCTCTCCACTTATATATTCCTACTACTCTTGTTGTTTGTGGAGAGAGAGAGAGGGATGAGGCGTCATTGCAATATCAAAACAAAAAAATATCGAATAACCAGTAAAGGAGGATGACGAGAGAGGGTAATAATAACACGGTTTAATGACGCGCGCTGTTGCTGTTTTACGTACTCATCTCATCTCTCAAGCGGCTGGGGTATTAATAAAAATAAATCGTTAAAATATACATACATAAATACAAATAATATATATAAATCCTGTAAATATGGCGGAAAAACCTCAAAAAATGTCTCGTTTTCCCGTGCTTCCAGCACACCGGCAGAGTTTATTCCAGGTTGGCACCAGGGGAAGACACTGGGGACCAGAGAGGGATCATCAGCAGTAGCGCAAGGGGCGGGCGGGGGAAAATGGGATTTTTATTTTTTCGAAATTATATTTCAGATTAATTACTTGCTAGGCAGATGATAATAAATGTAAAGCTATATAGGAGACCGCCGGGAATTTGGGTTTTTCTTTGGGGGGGGGAGAGAAAATTACATGGAGATGTTGATGGGGGTGGTGCCTACTAGCAAGGCTAACAAGTTATCCACACGTGGCGGAAATTAGTGAAGAGAAGAAGAAGAAGAAAGAAGCTCGAAGGATATTGGCTAACATGTAGCAATAAAAGTTGTAGCGCCACCAAAAGTCGTCCGTCATCATCATCATGATCGTTATACAATGGGCAAAGTGCATTTTGGATGGTTTTGAGGACTGATGGCGTTGCTGTGTGTGGAAGGGGAATTCAAGGTCACCACCAAAACAGTACCAATTTATGATGTTGTTGTTGTAGCTATGCTCTCAATGTCCCTACCCAAACCTGGTTTATACAGCCCACCACTTATATCCCGGCGAAGGGGTCTTTCCCCAGTATAGAAACGAAATGCGCTTCTTCCCAGGGAGAGAGGAGAGAAAAACGGGCGGTCGTATTTTTTGGGGAGGGGCTTAACCCAAAGTTATTTTAACGCGGCAAGTCGAGCCAAGTGGAAGGGGGGTTAAGGTGGTAATAAATAAAACAGTTGCCATTTTTTTCTGTACAAATT
>JAHZNB010004289.1:0-15143 GCA_027744295.1 Callyntrura guangdongensis
ATTTGTAATGTAATGACTGTACAGGGAAAGATCACATCAAGTTTATGGCACAAAATGTTTTAGTGTGTTTATGTTGTAATTACATGAAAATTATTTAACAATTCTGCTAATCGCTTCACAAACAATGGTCTGCTGACGGAATACAATTGGTGCGGGTAATGGAATGTTTTACAGTAGTTTTACAAATGTACACATGTCTCATGTCTGTGTGAGAAACGCAAGCTCAAATTTGGAGATACTAACAGTGCGTCCGACATTGCATGTTAAAATCGTTTTTGAAAATAACCGCCATATTAAAACCAGTTGCTGTTTTTGTTCAGAAACACATTACCAATCTCAACGGCATAATATCCTTCGTTACATAACTACATCTTAGAATCATTAAAAATATTTTTACATTTCTAATAACTTTTTTTTAATAATTTATGAAACCACGCTTTGTGTAACTTTTTCTCTTTTAACTTCCTTATGATTCCCTGGCGTGTATGATTGGACATTTTTATACAATAAATGATAAAAGTTAAATGGGCTAAAGCTCGTTAATTTCGCACTGTACATTCTTTTATATCTACACAATATTACCACCACATGGCCATCACCGCCAAACAATATATGTTTTATTGTCCTTCCCACACTGCCTGCCTATACTGCCCTTTTGTACATAAATGGGTTGAACCAATGAAAATAACAAAGAAAATTTCTACTGTTAATAAAAACTGTCAAGAATTTTCAGTCTTCACGTGAAACATGTGATAATGATCAAAAGAAGGCAGATCGGTAAATATATATTTTTGGGAAGAAGCGTGCATAGTTACAACGAAAGGCTTATCATTTTCCCATTGGGGATGTACGTATCATCGTGTAGCATCATTTTAGTGTGGATCTTTAACCTAAAGCTACATTTCTCCTCGAGCTGATATTGTGAGTCTCATGTATCATCCTCATCATCACACAGCATCAACGCTATCATCATCACCATCAACACACGGCCAGCAAACCAATAAAGAACCTCCTTCATTCATTTTCGCATAGCCATTCACCCAATTTATTTTATTGCTGCTTGGGCCACAAAGAGAGCCATACTTTGTAATTCCGTCCACAACAACGACGACAACAACAAAGCCCCATTGCAATTATAATATCCCATTATAAATATGTAATATTTTCCCTCGTTTCAGTTCTTTGTGGCAATCTTCCGAAACGAAAAGGTCAGATAAAGATTTGAGGTCAAGTCAGTAACTGTCAGGTAAATGTGATTTTAAGAGCGTTCATTGCTAATATAATTGGATTTTTTGGATAAAATATTGTCCTTTCAATTACCATGGCTGCACTGCACAGCAAACACACACTCACTCTCAAAGAATTTTGTTTAGTTACACTATCGCATCTCGGCGGGAGGATTATCATATAACCCACTAGACACGAGCAACACACACTCACACATACCACCACAGACAAGTTTGCATGATTTCAGGTAATTTGCAATTTTCGAAGGAATATACGATTTTCCGAAATACGTGGCTCATACGCTGATAGGTATATTCCGTGCATATACATCCCTACATCGTGTACCCCGCGATAGCCACCAACTACCGCCACCGCAGCAAGCATGAAGAAATGCCAAATATTACATCAAATTTGCCACCAGCTATGTAATTTCTTCTGTACAACTCCACCAGACACACATGACCACAATGATGATGATGACGACGATAATACGTACGTTTTCTAATACATGTTGATTGTCAGGTGAATGTGTTTGACTCCCTCTCAACTTTCAAATGCACAAACCACCAACTTATTACACAGAACGAGGATTCCTATCTCTATTGCTGCATAATAACATATTTTTATACAGAAATGCAACCAAACGATTTATACAACCGTACATAGACACAAAGTAAGTAAAGGGAAAGGAGGTGTGTGTGTGTGAACACAAAAAACGCACATTATTATACCGACGGACCGATTCATTATAGTACAAGTTGAGATTATGGGTTTTCTGTAAATACATAATTAATAGTTTTAATGTTTATTCATGAACGTAGCAGCAACACTGCAGCAGCAGCAGAGAAACGTTGTTCGTCGTAGCGAAATGTGCATAAGTGATAGGTGCACTGGCTGGCACACCACATGTAGTCAATATAACAATACGAATAGCTGCGTAAAATAACCTGCTTTTCTTTCTGGGAATGTACGGTATGAAATGCAAGCGGACTTTATANGAATGTACGGTATGAAATGCAAGCGGACTTTATATTTTTTCTTTGGCCATTTAAAAAATAGAAACAAGAGGAATCCGATTATTAGCGATGATGAGGATAATGCGAACTCTACTGTGGTTTTATACTACCTCCGTTGTAGCGGCATCCATTAGATTTTATTAGGATTGCGTGGGTGCAATCTATAATTTAGTCTCGTGCAATTTATGTCTTGATGGTCTCCCGTTTGGTATCTTTCTGGATTGACGAGCTGCTGACGAAGCAGCCGCCGGTGTTATTGTTGAAGACGGTGAGGTAACCGCAGCTGCCGCAGACGCTCCCACTGTTGCCGGAGATGGACCAGTGGAACCACCACCACCACCTGCTGACGGTGATGTTCCGCTAGTACTACTATTATGGTGAATATGGTGCATTGAGGGTAATATAGGCAAGGGGTAGGGACTGACTTGGTTGTATGCTTCGGGGTCTTCACCAGAGTCTACATCACCTAGAACACGAAATGAATAGAAAATGGTTATAAATAAACGATCTCATCCCAAAAAGTATAAATGCGCAAAATGCTGTCATGTTAGACGACATGAATCATGTATATATTTAATGTCTTACCATCACTAGAGTTTGTCGACGGCATTTGGAAATTTTCCGTTTTCACTGGCTTCCGGAACTTCCTCTTGTATTTAAATTCTCTTGGTAGTGTGTATGAACGTGGAAGGCTCATTTGACTATCAATATCTGATGGGATTCTGTAGCTTTTATAAATGCTTTCTCGTGAGCTGGGATCAAAATAACCTTTATGATGATGATCCCCACCAACGCCTCGACCTCGCCTTCTTCTATCCCCAACTCTACCTCCCTTTCCTACGTCAACACCACTACCACTTGGAGGTGAAGTGTCTCCTTCTCCGTCGCCTTCACCTCGTGTTCCACCAGCGGCACTTACACTATCTTCTTCTTGACCCATGCAATCGTCTCCATTCTGGTACAAAGGTTCATAGTAATTTGGTATCGACGCCACCACAGGCGGCCAATCTGGATTGTAGTAAAACGCTGATCCATTATCCATCATTTGATAAGTCGGACTTGCCATCTGGCCATGTCCTCCACTTCCACCACAAACCGACGCTGAGGCGTACATCAAGTACTGTTGCGGGTCTAGCAGAATCTCATTATGATGTTGCTGCTGCTGGTGACCATGATGATGGGGGTCCATCATTCCAGGAATTAACATCACCGGAGGATGCATCTCATCTCCTACTCCATTTCCTCCTGCAAACCACGGTTGTTTCTTTTCTACGGGAATAGGTTGCCTGGCATTTACAGGGATTTCCGGAATCATCTCGTGCAACTCTGGTCGCTTCAACTTGCCCTGTTTTATCTCCTCCTCGATTTCTCTAAGCTCGGCCAGCTGTTGCTGCTTTTTCTCCTGCAACTTTTGCTGAATGTCCACTCGACTGCTAACGCTGCCCTCATTTTCGCTTCCCATTGTAAGGGACAGCGGGCGACGCCAGAAGGGAACCATCATTCTCCCATTACTTCCCTTCACTACAGGATACATTCCTGGTAAAATTGGACCGTACAACGCAGAGGAGCTTGCAGCAGAACCATTGTGCGAGCCGGAGCCACCACCACCTCCACATTGACCTACGCTTGTATTGTTCGTGTCCACATATTCATCCGGAAGATCGTAATGTGGCGACAAGCGAGAGCTGTTTCCAACACCTCCATTCGTGGGAGTAACATCGTAATGGTTCTCCAAATGACTGTGATGATGATTGTGAAGACCAGAATTGAGGTTTTGGTGGTGGTGATTATGATGATGACTCTGCTGCTCATCCAGCACAGAAAGCTGTTGTTGTTGTAGTGGTGTCGAACAAAGCAACATACTATTTTGCTGCTGATTGTTAAGATTGTTTTCATGTCTCATTATCATCGAGGATGACGCTGAAGCTTCACCCGTGTTATTTTGAATGTGATGAGCTGCTGCTGCTGCCGTTGATGCCACTTGATTGGTATTTTTCGGGACAGATAACATCATCATTTGAGCTGCAGCCGCGGTTGCTGATAATGGAACACCGTTCGATGTTGGCGTTGCTGCTGTGGCGCGGTCATTATTGGTCGTTGTTGGTGTACTATTGTTATTCTGCTGGACGGCAGGTGGTGGCACGAAAGATGTGGGTTTCTTTTTCTTTCGCTTCATTGCCGGATGAAATCTGCAATTGAACACGCCAGGAACATTGGGATGATGAATGTGGCCACCATTAGTCTTGCTGAATTGTGGTCCTGGTTTATTACTGCCCCCACTGTTATCATTGTTACTGTCAGACTTTTTATTGCCTGCCGTTTGCAGCTTCATCTGCTGACCGTTCTGTTGTTGTTGGTTACTACGTTCATTGTTTTGGTTAGACTTTTGCGATTTCTTTTTATTGCCGTTGCCGTTGTTACCGAAAGACGAGCCACCACCGATACCACCACCGCTTCTATTAGTGTATCCCATTATCACCCCATTACTTTTGCCACGTGCTACGGACGAACGATCGTAATCAGCACCGTGACCGCCACCAATACCACTAATGGTAGCCACCATGCTGCCGTTATCATTAATTAATGAACAGCCGCCAATGCTGCTGGTGTTTCGGTAAATAGAACTTTCCGCGTCGTAGACGTAACTAAGTTTCTTAACGTGAAAATATTTGTAGTAGAGACACATAAAGCAAAGCCCTCCGAAGAAACAGAGGGGTACAGCATAGGTCACGGCACTTCTGAACCAAATCTCGTCCTCGTAACGAACTGCAATCAGCCAGACTCCCAGGAGGAGCGAATTTTCCAGGAACATGGTGACATAGTAAATGATTACCTTTACGCGAGAATTGGTCCACAAGAGACATGTGCATTGCCACTAGAATACTCGACGAGCAAGGAGGTGGAGGTCCCTCCAAATAGCTCCCATCTGGCGCCTTTTGTCCCCGGCGCGCACTTTCTTTGTACCATTTGAATGACAACAGTTGACTTAAACAGCACGACAGCGTTATAAAAATCAGCCCCAAGAGAGACCACTGCCACATCGACTCCCTCGGCATACTACTGACACGCTCTTCCACCTCTCCAGAGGAAAGCTGTTGGAGTCGACCGTTTTTTCTCTGTTGCTGTTGTTGTAGTACGGCCGTGTAAGAAAGCTCGTAGGAATCTTCGTCAGTCTCAATACTCATAGTGTACCACGTATATACTGTCAACACGTCAAATACCACGTCACAAAAATATGCCGCAAGAGAAATCATGTTGAACAGAGCGTCACAAATGGGAAGAAACTCCTGATTGGGGTTAATAAACGGCGGTCTCTGCTTAAATTTCCGGTTATTACATCCACTAACACTGTTATCGTCCTCATCCATGGAACTAGTGCCACAACCGGTACCAGCACTTTTCTCGCAGTCATCTTCCAAAATTGACTTTTTAATCTTGTGCCCTTTCCCACTGCCACCAGCAGCGTTCCTATTTTTATTCCTTTTACCACCACTGCCACTTTTGTTCCTATAATTCTCATAGTCTTCTGACACTCCTGAGCTTTGATGGTGATCCTTGTTACTATTATGGCTTCTGTTATTATTATTACGGTTTTGTAGACCTACTTCACCGCCCACACCCGTTCCTCTGACGACAGTTCTCGACGTTGGCACACCAATATTGGCTGACGTGCTGTTTCCACTTCCACAACTGATGGTGGTGTTTGAGTTGGAATTCGGAGGGGAAATGGAATGTGAGCTGTTATCGCCAAGGCTGATGTGGATGTGACTATCATCGTGAAGGTGATTATGGCCGTGTCCTATGCTGTTCAAATGATGGTGTGGTGATGGAGTGTTAAGGTGATGACCAGCAGGATGATGATGAATGTGATGAGCTGACGCGGGAGGGGAGAGCGAGGAACTGGCGTCCATCATCATCATCATGGCACTTTCTGCGCCAAGAGAATTGACACTGGGGCTTTGACCCCGGCTTCGTGGTGTAGCCCGGGAGCTGGGAGGCGGATGATGAAGGGGAGAGGAAACAGTCCCATGTTGCGGTTGTTGATGAAGAAGCCCGCTAGCGGCAGCAGGGCCGGCAACGATGGCATGAGTACTAGTTCTTCTGGTAGGGTGATGGTGATGATGTGGATCACCACCTACGCCACCTCCATAACTATGAGTACTAATAAAGCTAGACGGTTGCTCTGTACTGGGAGTAGAATAGTAATGGTGATGAGGCGTTGTATTGTTTGACCTCTGTCCTCCAATCATCATGTTGACCATTGGAGGAGAGGTAGAGGACACCTCCATACCAGGATTGCTGTTGCTCTGGTGGGTTCACATGAACCAGGCACGAATTCGTCGGAGACTAAAAATAAATGGCCAAGATAAATAATACAGGAAACACTTACTTTTCTATCCTTCTCACGTACAAATTTCCCTCATAGAATTATTATTTATGAGCCCAGCTTTTATTTTTCGTATCAAAAGGATTTCACGCGTCATTTGTACTTCCCGTTAGCCAGGGCGGCAACTGGAGACATTTATTTTCTAAAGCGGACATAAAATGGAACAGCACAAAGCTTTATTGCATATTTCCTTTCAAAATCCAATTTCGAAAGGATATTTTTTCACCGCGAAATATTTTTATTGGATTTCTGTTTATTCGATTTCCTTTTCCAAGTCATGTTCAATATTTCCGTTTGAATCCAGAAAAGGTCGAAATCCCATAACTCACTGGCAAATATTTGTTCATCATATTGTCAAAACTATGTTTTCATTTTAAGCTTCTTTTCTCGTCGTTCGCCAAAAAACAATCTTTCAGCCACAGAGTTTGCCTAATCTCCTTCCAACTCCTGACATTACATTTTTTCTTGTGGTTTTCCTCTGTATTGTGCTTTACGTTTCGTTCCATAGGAGTGCGCAAATTTACTGGCCCATGAAATCACTTATTCGTGTTTTGTTGGAGCGTTTCGTTTGTGTTACACAACAAATGGCAGAGGCGGCAGCTCTACCACACCAACTCTCTCTCTCTCTTTTCTGTTTTAGCGGAACGAAAAGGCTAATAATTCAGTCTTGTTTTCTCTCCATTCTCCGCTCCTCCAAGTACATTTTCGTTGTTGCGTTGCTGTTATTGTTGTTGCTACAACTGTAAACCACCACTACTACCACTGACTGTGGTTGATCTCATGCGTGAAAAGTATTAAACACTTTATTAGTTGTTTAACAAGGCGAAAACAATCATTATCACCATCAAGAATTTTTAGCATCAATTTCAACACCCCCATTCCATTTTAAATACTCTTCCGTTTGGTATTTCTCCTATTTTTCATCAACCACACTGATTCCTTTGTTTATGGATTGTTTTTATGACTTTTGCGCATAAAAAGAGCTCTCTACATTCTACATTCCCCAAGTTTTTCTTGTGCGGCAGCAGGGTACAAAAAAGAGAAAAAGTAATTTTGTCTGCTGTCTAGAGCTGATTGATTGATTGTTTTTTTTACAACGCGGAATATATTTTCAATTAGCGAAATATATTTTATTATTAAATGGCATTTTCAATTATTGTCTTGCATACCTCCACTGCACAAGCACAACCAACAATTATTGTTTTCACTAAAATACCTTTAATTAATTGCGATTATTAAGATAGCATTGAATTAAAAAACAAGTCAAGGCACTTGTTTTTATTATGTACCTTGCTGCTGCTGGCAGCATTTTTACGATTTCAATTTAGCAAGCTTGTTCTCTCGCGTCTCATTGTTAACTTTAAAGTAACACTTTTGCACCACACACACATCACATCAACCCCTTTCACCACCACAAAGTAAACAATAGAAGTACAGCATTTGTCACGATAATTATTACTATTCATTTTCTACTCAAGACATAAATGCCTACATGATGAGTACCTATATATAAAGATTAGTAACTAGTTATTATTATCAGCTGCTGCTGCTTCTGCTACTAACCACGACTACTACGACGACTCGTCCTGCTATCGATTAACACCACTTTTGAATGTGTTGAAAACACATTTTTCTTCATTCTGTCGTAAATCATTTTGTTTTACGGACGGTTTCCTATACACATTCTTGTACACTGCTGCTGCCGTGTGAGAGAGAGTTAAATAAAAGAGATTGTCGCGCCGTTAGTGCCACTATATCGCGCTGCTGCTTTTGAATCCAGTGACACTTGAAAGATTGATGGCGCAATTCCTCCAATAAAATAAAAATGATAAAAAAATAACAACGAGGGGAACAGCAGAAAAATTTATCTTGGACGAGTTTTCTTCTTCTTCTTATTGTTGATATTATTATAATGCTAATAATTGCGGTTGAGCATCAGCAGGACACAGGTCAGTGTATTTGGTCACTCACCACCGCACACTGTTGTAAGTCGTGCAATGAGATGCACCAGGTGCAAATAATGGTGACGACGATGACCAATACCCAAGAAGTAAGCAAGCGTTATTATCATCATCTCTCTCACACACACACAGAAATAAAATTGTAACAATATAATTGTACCGCTTGCTAGATATATTACTAAAGTCAGAGACGAACTATCATGCCATCACGATTTTCTTGCAAAATTATTACCCTCATAGTAAAAGCATGTAGTCTAGAGGCGTCTGATCTACTGCTGCTCCTGTTGCAAGGTATTAGCTAAACTTGTTGCACCATTCACTCTGAAAATACGGTAATGATACCTTATTTGCAGGTAAAATACACCTATTTTCGAGAGAGATAATCTTGTTAAGCTCAGCACTATTCATTCGCAGGCAGCGCACACACAGCTCAAATTTGCACCGCGATGACTATGACCAACAAAAAAAACGAATGATAGCAGCATAATATTATTATCAAAAAGTCAAGTCAAACTATCAGGTTTTTATTGTTTTCTTTTTCTGTGCTCCTCTTCTTACTTCGGTCGTCGTCGTCGTAATAATAAGGATGCATAACAATGTTATGCATAATATTATATTCTTCTCCTGTTCCTTTGAAAGTAGTATACGTGTAAATACGGACGGGCATATATTATATAGAGTATATTATAGATATACAATATATATTGTGTGCTCCTGTCTGTCTGTTTCTTTTTCTGTCTTCATTTATAATCGTGCACACTCACACAATAATAGCGAGCTACATACACACACACCAATTGCCTTTGCGTTTACCAGTGATGCTGCCTTTTGGCATTGTTTCGTTACAGGAATCCCGTTTAAAATCCGCCAAAAGTAATCAGATAAGTTCAACACTTGTGTTCTTTCTTTCCTGCTCTCGGGTCCCTCACTCAATCTCAATCGTCTTGTTAAAATTCAGATGGCCACACCACCACTACATCATCATCATCATCCTCATCATAAGCGAGACTGTGGTTGTCTATGTGACGATGAAAAATCTGTATTGAATTGATATGATGAAATTAGGTATACACGATGATAAATTCAGATCGTCACCTAACACAACAACAATGCCGTAGTCACCGTCGAAGTCACAGTCGTCGCGTCTTATTAGTTCAAACCACACCACTACTAAAATGCCATTGCTGCATATATAATTACTTTATACTTTTTTGGCTTTATTACTATTTGCAAAACCAGCTTGTTCACTCTTCTCTCTTGTTGATCGGTATTCCTTCACCGCCACCGTCGTCGTAGTCCTCTTCGTCTTGGTCGTATTCTTCTTCACGGGGTATTATTGCACAATCGTAAAATAAAGAGAGGCTTCTCTCTCTCTCCTCGTCGTATGAAAAATGTTGTTGATCAACAAGACAGGGTTTTTTTTATAGTTTTGTGCAGTTTTTTATTACAGGAGGCTTTGCAAACTTGCAACTAGGCGAGTGAATTCTTTTTAGTCCGTGTGTGTGTGTAACAAAACTATATAATATAACCACGGCTCCACATTTTTTTTTACTTTGAGGTTTAGCTTTTCAAAATGTATGCAACAAGCTGCTGCTGCTGCGCTACAGATCTAATGAAAACGGAACGCATCATCAGCCACAACATCAACTACTTGTTGATGCTCCTGGGGATGGACTTTGAATGGAATGAGATGATGTGCCTGCACACATATGTACACATAATCATATTATTTACCAGTCAAAGTAAAAACTTGTCGTAACGTAATAATAAGAAGAATTATATTAGAAATGGCTATTTAGTCAATACATAAGGGACAATACATTGCGTGATACAAATGGAATTTTTGTACTTTTTCTTAAGGATTTTTTTCATGTTCTCTTCTCCTTCTTCTTCGTCATCGACGACTTAACCAAAAGATGTTTTGTTAAAATATCACGCTACAAAGGTGAATACGAAAAAAGGTATAAAATTGAAGAGCAGAGCAATAAAAGTAAATCCTGTGTACTGGCAGTTGTAGCAGTAGAGACAGCAGAGCACCGACAACGACGACGTCGTCATTGTTGCCGAGTAACATTGCAGGAATACAAACTTTTTATACGTTACAGCCACGGAACAATCCAACAATGTCTTTCTTCAGGAGTAGCAGAGAGGAGGCATGCTTTTCATCATCATCATCGTCGTCTTCTTCTTTATAGTAGTAGGCAGTTTGCTAGGTTGCATGAGGAGCTCCTACCTGCAAAGGTATTTTACCTTAAGGGGATTTCATCCCTTCACAGAGACAAGACAACTTGAAAGCAGTAGTCCAGACTGTCCAAGAACTCTAGCATTATAATATACAATTCTATACCTGGTAGCGCTGGGTAACCATATAAAAAGATGAATCCCGATTTACTTGTGCAAGTGCTGCCGTTCTTCTTGCCAGTTTAATATATATATATATACATATAATATATATATTTCCTCAATACCTGTGTACGTGTTTAATAGGCTATATCAAAACAACCCACTCGTTTTCCTCTTTTATAGGTACAGGTATTCTAATACCACGACGGTGGTGGTGGTGATGAGAGGGTAAGTTTTTCCCTGAGTGTCTCACCAAAGCATCAAAGATGTTTTTCTTGTACGTTTGCTGTACGTACATGCTTGCAAGTTGCGACGCTTGTTGCCAGTTATTATAATACGACCTTTCCTTCCACACTCCTCATGACATTCCTCTTTTAACATTTCTTGTGTTAACGTGTAAAAAGGAGCAGGAAAGGAGCAACTAGTATTATGCAGTAGCAAGTGGCACGGCAGAATACAAAAAATATATTTTAGAAGAAAACCTCCTATACAAAATTGCATTCTGTCTGTTGCACTGACCAAAGAAACATTTAGCTCCTGAGAAAATATTTTTTCCTTTGCATTACAACTATTACTACAAAAATTGGTCGCCTTGCATACAGAAAAAGGAGGCATAGTAACATGCATGTACCTACAAATATACATACATTTAGCCAACGTATTTTTCCGAGTAATATAAAATACAAAAACATTTCTCTCGCCAGTGAAATATTACGCGTAGGAATATATACATATATATATAGCAGAGAATGTATAGCAGCAACAAAGTATTATGTATGTATTCTATTAGAGATCCCTATTTCAATTTGAATTCCACAGCCAAAGCTTACCTTGATGTTATTTTCCTGGCTCTCTCTGTCTCTCTAGCTGCTCGCGAACAGGAATAAGAAGGTGAAGCTTGTACTTAATAATAGGAATGAGCAGCAGCAACAAAAGCACATTTTTACATGTGCCGTGCCATCATAACTACATTGTTGGTGCCGACCGTTCCTTCCAATATGGCGTGGTCCTGGGCTAGATGATGATCATGATGATGGTATGGCTTGGCATACTTTTAAACGACAAGGTTGCTGTAGCAGTGGAAGTGGTGTATTTAAGAAATAGTGGAATGTTAAATATACCTACGTACGTATATTATGCTTTCTTCTATTTTTTTTTCTCTTTCAGTGAGAAAAGTCAGAATGATTATCTTTATCATCATCATTATATGATCAGTACAGAGATGAACATCCTGAGAATTCAGTTCAAAGATGATTTTCAATGGAGAACAGACTTTATGATACATTATTGGTGCACTCGGATGATTATATGAGTAAGCATTTATGTAATAAATATATACACGCACAAAGATTATATTTAAGTGATAGTTAGAATGTCCAGTCAACAGGTCCATGCTATACCCCGCAGTATTCCAAATAGAAAAATAAAGGTGAAATTGTGGGTAATCAAAGAAAAACATAAGCACGATTTAAAAAGCAAAGTAAGAGAAAATCCTCTGACTGACTGGTACACCTCTTATTACACAGGTATGCATCATGTAATATGAACGAACAAAAAGCCGCATTTTTAAAGCCATCAGAAAAAAATCTTGTAGTTGGCCCGTGTATACAACCACGGAGCTATGCCCGTATCTCCCTACGCGGAGTTGAAGAAAGACATTAAATTCATGGAAAATGTGGGCAGGCTTGTTGTGTAAAACGCAGATAACAAAATAACAGACATGCTACATACATACCACATGTTATAACAAACTACTGCCGTTGTTGCATTGGAAAAGGGTGAAAATCTTTGATTCATCATCATCATCAACTCTCTCGTCCTGATTATTTTTTTTCTTGGGTCGACGGAATGCAACTTTTTTTCGTGTTCGTTGAATTGTGTTTTTTTAAGGTGGTAGCAAAAAGAGATTTACGTTTTTACTCGTTCCATTCTACCGGAATTTTTTTTCTTCAACGGCACACAGTATTATGTATACTTATCAGCTATTCCTTTTACAAAAAATAAATAGTGATAGTGATGATGAAATTAAGGATTGTCAGGCGCTCAATGAGTATGTTTTATTCGCATTTGTAAAATCTATCCATTGTTTGCGTATTCCCAGAAGCAAAGGTGTTTCTCCTTCCTTGATAGCAGAAAATACAGTGCATCGGAATGATGAGATATATTGCTTTTGTGTTCGTTGAATACTTTAGAAAGAAAATTGTACAGAAAAAGAGTCTACACATTGGCTTTTCAGAGAAGACACTTGCTGCTGTTTAAATTGTAAGACATATGGTCTCTCCTCACCTCACTCAACAACACACAGGATACAAACAGTAAAATAAATGACATAATATTACTACTCAATTTTATACACGCTTTATTTTATGAGGATGCAGAGAGACGGAGTAAAAGCCCGAGGTGGGTTTTTATCGTGTCAGTATTACGTATTACTGCTCTCGAATACCCTTAAGACCAGAGAGAACCCATTCAACGTGCGCGACACGCCAGCAGCGAAAGATGCACACACAACTGTTTACTTACAAAATTGTTGTGTGTACGTACTAACACATGAAGTAAGCAAAGCACATCAAAAGATGCTAAAATGTCTCTACAGAGAGAGAGAGAGAGAGACGCAAAATGAGTTGAGAAGAAAACAAAAGGGAAGTTAAGCTGTTGAATGTTGCTCTTATTGAACGTTAACGTTTTTGTTCTTATAGCGTACTTTTCCACTATCTATCTATAATCCGATTAAGTTTTAATACCACTTCTGTAGCTCTCTTTTCTCTCTATCTTCCCCCTCTCTCCCTCTCTCTGTTCCCTTTTGTTTCTTCACTGTTGCTATTTTGTTGCTTCGTTGCTACTACTACTACTACTACTTACTACTACCCACACTAGCACCAGCAGCACCACAGCCATTACAATTGTTGCTAGAACTGCTACTGTTGTTGATCCGCTTTTGTTTGTTGAACCAGTGGTAATGCTGCTCATGAGGATCATCAGTATCATTATTGCCATTATCGTGATCGTATCATGATCTTGTGAGCTTCACCATATCATCGTTCCCCACAACCACCATCCTCCTCTTTTTCTGTTGGCCTTCTACGAATAGGTATGCATAAAATTTGCTCCTTTTTGGCTTGTGTCTCTTAATTACGTGATTACGTGTATACATTATGATGAGATGAGGCGGCTCTCTCGTCTCCTCTCTCCCTCTCTCTTCGTGCTTAGTCAGAAGTAAATACACAACCTTGCATGAACGTCCTGAATAAAATAAAATATTTTTCTCGGGGCGAAGTTGTCGTCGTCGCGTTCTTTTGTATGATTAACTGAACTACACTTCACTTCTCTATGGATGTTCCCTCTTTGATGATAAAATATGTATTAATAATAATGCTATGTGCTCATATAATTTACACTAAATGGAGGCTTTAATTAAGCAACAAAATAATAATAGCAAACGACCCACTTGGTACGCTGTTATGATCCAGCCGCCATATTATTTGTTAGTTTGCTACTGGCAATGATATTTAGTATCATTATTGTCGTATCTGTATAAATATGTAGTCTGTCCTGCCAGACTAAAAGTGAGAAAAATCCTGGCTTGTTTCATCCGCGACGCGTTTTTATCTTTTTATTTTCGCATATTTGCATTTTCTGCAAGTTAAGTAGTTTCACAAGTATTTTATCTCTGTCGAGTTGTCTCTTTTATTTCTCTCTGTAGTCCATGGCAACAACAACAGCAGCACTCGAATAATTATTGTTACATGAAAATATTTTTTGTTTGTTACAAATCAAACAGATTCTGTCTCTGTTCACACAGTAAGCTGCGGCAGTAGTAATAGGGGTAGTTAATGTGGTGGTATGATGGCAGTAAAAGATGTTATATGCATCCTTAGTAGTAGTGAGCGGAGCTATAAATCAATGAGAAACTGACATCTCAAGAGAAAAAAGCTTGTTTTCACTTCGCTTGCCTTGTGTAGGAATGCATTAAGAGTGTTTCTTTGCAGAAAGAAGAGAAAAAAAGAAGCGTTAAGAGAAGTCAAAATAAAAAAGAAAGGTGGGGGGAGAGACAGATGCTTTTTTCAAAGGTGTGCAAAAATGTAAATGGAATCGCAATATCGATTGATTTTCAGCTCCAGTAAAGGGTAAAATTTACAAAACTGTCGGTTCCTTTGAGCAAAATAGAGGATATTAAGGACTACCTATACAAAATAGTCCAGGGTTGGG
>JAHZNB010004290.1:0-14175 GCA_027744295.1 Callyntrura guangdongensis
ACCAATTTACTAAACTAGTAGCCCGTGCAAGTTATTGCATGGGCGCACTAATCAGACGCCAGTTCATGGATATAACAAACAGAGAGATTATTGCAGAGAAACCAAAAATTCTGGAATTCTGATGCCTTTCTTGGTCGTGTACGAAAGGTACATGCTTAACATTTTGGAAATGTCTTGGCTAACATTCTTACCAAATTTAAATCGTATCATAGATTGCAGAAAACAATTTATGTAAAACCAAGCATACACATCAACCAGGAACGTTTATAACATTCAGACGTAGTACTTAAAGACTAGTGATAGGTGTGGCGATAGGGAAATTGAATTTGCAGCAAAATATTATTTCGTTTCAAAACTTGCAGATTGGATACAGTAGAACAAATTATTAGACACTTACGCATAGTTTCCATGACAACGTTCATAGCAAACGGACCAGGAAAAAGGCACAGAGTCCATCCATGTGTAATGGACTCCATGTATGAGCTACAGGAGTAAAGTCACCAACCGCAAAATATAAAAACCTAGACACATGGACAGTAGCAACAGTCAAAAGATAGGCATACGACCGTCACCGGCGACAGCTCTAATTTATAAAAGAGTAAAATAATATTGGCGGCGGTGCGGGTGTAGAAAATTTGTAACACGAAATCATGGTTGTACTACGTAAAAAAACGCAGAAGCAAAAAGACGTCGATTTAACATTCATAGGTTACTAGGTAAGTTAGTAAAAGTAATGTGTAAGAGCAGCAATAATATTAATTAGTATAGGTCATTATTTGACAGAGAGGGAGGGAGACCAAAAGCGACGAATTTTGTTGACTTTGTAGCAGTCGTAATTTAGTAGTACGGTTCCCGTTACCTATCCTAAATAAACATGACCATGGCAGTGTACGACAAAGTTTGTAGTACAAACTGGGGCCACATTTACGGTACTTATCCTCATTACTTTTAACCTCGTCTTTTCTTTTTCCCTGCAGACCATGATTGAAAATGTCTAAATAATAATAGCCCTCCTAATATCCAACTACTACTGGGCGCGTTTGTGCAACGTATAAAGTAAATAATAACTCATTCTAAAGCGCACTTTCTCTCCCTCTTACCTACTCAACATCAATTCTACTAACCAGTCAACACTCTTGTTTGTATTGTTTTTCCTCTCTCTTTGACGCTGCTCTGGCCGTCCACCATTTTTCTGTTACATACATACATTCAAGTAGGCAGACTCACCACACAGGCCGCTCTGACAAAGTCAGGATGATGGAAGATGATTGAGGTTGAATGTTAACCTTGCTCGTCGTGTCGTCGTAAGTGGGAACAAAGCCCTCTTCAAATTTTTGCTCTTGTGCCTACGTGCACTTACATTTCCGTCTGGCACGACTACTCATTTTAATGGAAAACGCCAACTCGAGAAAGAAAAAAGGAAAGAAAGAGAGAGAAAGAGAGAATGAAAAGAGAGACAGAGAGAGTGAGTGCGGAAAGTAGTTTCCTCCGAAAAAAGAAAGCCAGTTCCAGGCAGAAGTGTTAAAAAGCAGCTAGGATTCATTTTCATTTTCACTACCGGAGATGATGATGTCGTCGTTGCCGATGTCACCCAGAAATAAAGAGAGCGCATTTTTTGATCCAGTTCATACTACCCGTTTCTCTCGTCATTTCCCTCCTGTCTCAAACAAATCAACGAGGACAATCAACGGAAGAAAGCTGAATGGTGGAAAAAAATCTGTCAGGTTTGATGCTGAGGCAAGGACTACTGTCTCTGCCAGCGAAAGCTCTACTAGGTGATGTTTCGTACATAAAAGGATGAGAGTGATGATGAGAATGACAACAACGGTAATGCTGCTGCAGCTGAGGATGACAAAGACGATAATGACATTTGACTTTGGTAACGCTCTCTCATCCCATTTTATAGCCACCAACCACCAATCGTTTTGATTATACTTAACCAGCAGAGGTGATAATATGTAGGTAGATAATATTAATGTTATTACAGGCACGTGTGTACCGTCGTCGTCCTGCATCGCAAATTAACATCTGGCGTTGGGGCGACTGGAGATGGCATTATTATCTGGATATTTGCAAAAACAGCAATCCACAATGTACATCTGGTGTTTAGTTGGTTTAAGCCGGGATTATTACTGCTGTATTCAGTCCGCGATTTCAACCTTGTAGTAATGGGAGTTTGCTGATTTTTTTTAAAAATAAAAAGAAATCATGCCATTTTACGTAGCGGGGGAAAAAGAGAAAAAACTTTCGGTTGTGAAAAAGGAGATTATTGATCGTCAAGTGAGAAGTGAGCTGCAAACTATAAAATAAAAAGGAGACGACCATGTTTTTTTAACAACTTAAGAATTAAGCAAGGCCAAGGTCAACACAGCGGAGCAACAAAAAGATTTTTTTTCTCACTGTACAGCTTAATATGTACATTCTCTCGCTCTCCCTCGCGATTTTCGCTCTTTCAGTGTGCGCAATCGAATAATGTTTGGTATTACTCACACACACACAAAACAGCTCAGTATTTAATAACGAGAAGAATGACGAAGATGATGAAGATATGGATGTGTTTCTGTGGTTGTTTCTGTTTCGTGGGTGGCGGTGGCAGTGGTGATACGATTTGCGTTGAAATCATCATAGCAAGTCTGCGTGTGTGTGTGTGTGTGTGGCGTATGTTTCGCCCAGTTTGGCTGGGCCTGCCGAACAACAACGCTTAAAGACACAAAGACACGCACACATACACAATCCAAGGTTCCAGGATGCCAGGAATTTGGAGCACTTTAAGAAGACTTTTAAGACAGTCATTAC
The DNA here is from genome assembly GCA_027744295.1 of Callyntrura guangdongensis. Taxonomy (NCBI): domain Eukaryota; kingdom Metazoa; phylum Arthropoda; class Collembola; order Entomobryomorpha; family Paronellidae; genus Callyntrura; species Callyntrura guangdongensis. The sequence goes on from JAHZNB010004290.1 coordinate 2,797, forward strand.
GCCTTTTTAAGATTGCCCAATAACTGCCATTAAACTACGAGCGAAAGAAACGTTACGATTTTTGTCGTTAGTCACATATATCATCATCATCCATCATAATGCACGAATAGGTTTTTTCTGTCTTATTGCTTGCTTTTTCATGTGTAAACAAAAACTGCATAAAATGGAGAGTTGATTTGTTACAAAGGCAAGGCATAACTGTGTGTGCGTGGGTGGCGGGAGGAATGTTCTTCGTTATTTTTCAGAGTTTACTCAGCCCACCACCAAGCGCATTTTTGCAGCGACGTCATACTTACAACTTACGTATAAACATCTTATACTAAAAAATAAGCCGACCACGAACCGCCGCCGACTTTTGTCTTGTATGTATGGTCCAGCACAGCACTCTCTCTCTCTCTCTCTATGCGCCTACTTTTCATGACCAGCATAAATGCCAAGGATAAGAAACCGTAAAGATGACTAAAAACTAAAAGTAAGAGTAAAACAGGACAAAACAGAGTACAAACAAAATCCTTTCGTCTTCCCCGTTTCTTTTGAGCTTCTTTGTAACTACTCACTCTGTAATGAACGGTACGGCACATATCATCGCCTCCCTGCTGACGTTGCTCTTGTGATAGTGGCACAGCATACTCATATTGACCACCATTCCACTCAACGTGTTGTTCAAAAATTTCATTACCATCGTCATTATCATTATCATTATCATCATGATTGCAAATCCTGCAACAAAAAAAACAAATACACCGAGTCTCCCACGGCCAACGAATGAACAATTACTTTTGTCTGCACCCTTTTCAAACAAGACCGATTATTCTCTCCAAAAAGATGACAATGGCAAGGTTGCTTTTTGTCCCCGTGGTAATGATAATGACGGAAATAAAAAGAGACCAGGGGAAATGATTAGCGTGTACTCTACTTTCCCTGGATTTTGAGCTTTTCACGGTTCAAAGTCCACTCGTTCGTATGGAAGTGAGACAATTAATTGGATGAAAACTCTCACAGAGGATAATCATCATCACTTCAAAACGCCAAGGTTGCCTTCTTGGAAAACATGTTCAACTCACCACCAACATCATCATCGTCATCTATCAGGAAAAATAGATAAATTGCATAAAACATGACACAGGTAGGTACACAATAATATTACTCAGCAATATATGCACTATAGTCCTCATCATGAGTCGTCCGTCGGGTATATCTAGTATAGGTAAGCAACATACATAAATTATGTAACATAATAACATATGCATACATATACAAAAACACACATATGTGTATCTACCTTTCCTCCAATTTTTTGACTTATCAAAAATTCCAAAAGGTGAACACTGTCTACAAATAGGAAAAAACCCTTATGAATACACACACACACTCGTGTTGGTTGTAAGTATTTGTATTGGAATATAACATAATATTATCTTCTCTATCACGACCAGAGCACAACAGTCCACCTTTTTAAATGCCAGGCAAACATCTCCTCTCTCTGCCCTTTTTCACCTTTTATCAATGTTGATAAACTCCGATGAGGATTCTGTTTCTGATACTCTATCTTTTTCTTCACATCATCATCATCATCGCTGTCGTCGTCGTCGCCGTGTTCATCGTCACCGCATCACCCACCACCGAGCAAAGAGACAGCGAACGTATTTTTTGCCATTACAGCTCTCTTTCCTTTTGCACGATCTGCACTTTTCTGATATAATGACATGACAGATACACGTATAGTTGGATAGATAGGTCTGTATATACACATTCAATATGAATCGTGCATGTCAACATGCTTATAAAATGTACACGAATGTTGAACAAGACTGCTTCTTTCATGGACACACTCACACACATATTAACAAACTGGTTGAAAATTTGATTTCCATTGGAAGCTTTCATCCTGTCTCGTTAATCGGATTATGGGCACCAAGAACATACAAAATTCACTTACCAAAAAGGTTGAAGGTGTATTTTGCTTACAGTTGAAGTAGCGCCATCAGTAATGGCAATGGCACATGGTCCAATGTTAGACGAGGAAAAGAGACCACGACCACAGTTTTAAGCCCGTTAAATAATTCTCTACTCTCTAGTCTCTTCAACAACGAAAATGAATTCTCATCATCATCATCGTCGTCTTCTTCTTCTTTATCTTCACCGTGATTCAACGTACACTCGTACAAGCAAAGCGTAAAACCGGGAAAATGTTTAGTAAATTTTGAAGGACCAGTGAAAAGTAAATGAAATCGAGGCAATATTTGCTATCGCGGTCATCCCCGTTCATTTCAGAGAGATAGTCTCTTCGAGAGCACACACGCGTGACGATGACACTCTCCACAGTTTTACTTTTCTCTCTGATGGTGATGTCATGATTCATGATATGATGATACTACACATGTGAAGTGAATGATTTGTGGGACTTGAGAATCTATAAACTCGGCTAATTGGTAATAACAATATGCATGCGGTCTTTGGGCTATCCCGTTCATTCTCTTTTTTTTAGGAAAAACCGACGGGAAAATAAAGATGAAACATATCGAACAGTAAAAAAAAGTAAAAAGGGGAAGGAGAACAAAAAAACAGCTCGCTTTTCTTCTCTTTCCGTGTTTTCTTGACTGTCAGCAGCACACACAGCCAATTTTTTTGTTTTTCGGGGAGGTGAGCACTGAAAAATATTGACATTAAAAGTGGGTAAGAGATAAAAAAAATGTAAGTAGTAATGACATAGTGGCATAAAATTCGACATTTCCGAGATTTCACGGTTGACGGTAATGGAATCGTTATTAAGGGTGAAGTAGCAGGTTAATAGCGTCATTTCCATGAGTTTCAATGTCAGTGTTTACGAACGTTTGTGTGTTGTATACACAACTTTTATGATAAAAATACGCGTTTGTGTGTGTGTGCACTCTTACGTTTTTGTGAGTATGTACGTCAGTAGAGTGTACGTGTGCGGTACAAAAAGCGATCATAAATTTTTGAATTCTGATTTTCCGTAATCACTTCCTCGTCACCCAAACCTCGGCTGTAAAAGTTGGTGTGTTTACGAGCACAAAATGGTGCACGTTTTACTATGTGAAATTGTGGTTTTATTTGCCATGCTCTCAATACTTTAAAATCGTAAAAGACACACCGTCTACCTATTTACCAACTTGGGTGTTTAGGTACGTGTAAGAATCAGTCATTTGGAACGCCACGTTAAAGAAAAACGGAACTTTCGATGTACTCCAAGTCTCTTGGTAGGGATGCATGCTCCAACTGCTTGGAAGCACAAGGTCGCTGGTAGGAATGCGTAAAAAGATCAAATTTTTATGCCTGGGGTTTTTATCACATCCTGTCTCCGTGTCTCTCTTCTCCCCGTTTTCTCTCTACCGATAAAAAGGGATGCGAATTTTTACGACTTTTTTACAATGCAATCGTCGTTCACTCATTCGTCTCTTCTTCCCTGCTTGTATACCCACAGCGAGAATGTCAGTGAAAACGTTTCAACGGTAACTGGCTCAGTTCGTGAAAATGTCAATTTTTGAAGGACCACAATTTGTGGCAGAGGTTCATCTAAACTTTATCACACAAACTTGTCGCGTTACAGCCCCCAAATGGGATCTCAATAAGGGCATTGTAATACACCTTGGCTTACAATAATTAAGACTACTTCATGCTTCCCCGCTTCCGTTAACAACGTTAAAAAAAGTTTTTCAGTTTGGCAAAACGGTTCTACAAGACCTACTTCATTAGTATTAGGCTCCTTTTTCACTTAAATAGGAGCCACTTATTCAATCAGTAACTATTATGCTGACCTTCTAACAACCGGGTACGGTTTTAATGATAGACGTTAATTGTAATGGCGTTACTACATTATGTGTGCATCCCTGAACGACATAAAGTTCACCAGGACAAACGTGTGATTAGTGTTACTCCCAAGGCTCACTTTATTGCTGCTGTCTTCTCATTTTTTTTCTTTCACCTCCTGTTTCTGGACATTACCAGTTCTTCTCCTTCAACAAACTAGCAATATTTTACATTCATGTTGCTTCCCACGAAGAAAGCACCCATCAAGAACGTGATTCTCTTCATGAAAGAAAGAAGGAAGACGAAAAATACGCCATTACTTCGGGAAAAGGAGTTTTCCAGGAAGGTCAAAGCATAATGATCAACCGCTTCCCAGACGGAAATGAATAGAGCACCCGAGCATCCTTCGTCATCAACTGCTAGTTTACTTTGTGAAAAATATGATTTTACATAAGCCAATTTAAAATTGTACACGGACAAAGAGAAAATTTACATGGAAGCTCGTAAAGAAATAGCAAGGAAAAAGTTTTAAAAGAAAAAAAAGAAAGGAAAACGCAGTTGTAGCAACAGCCGCCGCATAAAAGATAACTAGCGCTCGTGTTCCTTTAAAATATGAATAGGTCCATGTACATATTTTTCTGCGAATTCAGACAAATAAAAAAGACGGAGAGATGAAATGGAAGAGAGATGGAAAGCTTGCTACATTTTTTCTTTAAAGCAAAATAAAAACCTCTCTCTCTCACTTTTTCTCTATTTCTCCTCCCTCTTATTATCTCCCCGTTACATGCTATTCACATTTTGTCCTGATGATGAATCCATTACGTTGAAATGCTCAAAAAGTAGAGAATTTTTTTTTTCAAAAGCAAGTAAAAACGAAGTTTTCTGAAGAGAGGGAGAGAAAGTGAGAGAGAGATGGGATGATGATGACGCATATTGTGATGTGGAGTACCGGTAAGTAGACGTAGTCAAGTGGAGTGAAGTGTAATATAGGCTCTTCTTCTTCTCTACACCAACCAGCTAGAGACAACGTCTCCTTCTCCTTGGCCCTTTCTCCCTCCCTTCACTTGGCATTGTATACATTATGTATTTTATATGATCTTTTGCGAACTTTGAAGCATCTTCGTGGTGGTTGTGAGAAGCTTTTCGTTCGCTGTGGTGTCAAGGCGAAAAATAAGAATGCGAGTTGAGCGATTACAGAAAGTCTCTGAAAAAGAACAAAAAGGTAGACAAAAACAAAAGAAAAAAAACGAAAAAAGAGAATCGGGAAAGACGATAATGATGATCATGAGTACAGTTGTGATAATACACGCCACAAGGTGGAAAAATTCTTTAGAGATGAAGACGGGTACTGCATGGAAAATGTAGCCCATCCATCTCCTCACACACGCGGGTATACCTCCTCTCTCTCTCTCTGGGCTCATCACAGAGAGAGAGAGAGAGAGAGAGAAAGTGTACAAAAAGAAAATGTCACTCGGTTCTCTCCCTCCCTCTAAACTGAATTGAAAGAATAAAACTTTCAAGTTTGTTCTCCTCCCCTATTTCCCTCCCCATCTCTCCTCTACCCACTTTGTTGCCTTTTTGTGTTGATATTAGGTTTTTAGTTTCTCTTTTTTTACCACCACACCATTATGGTAGTCATCAAGCTTCATTTTATGTGATTCCCCAACGAAACTTACGCTAAAAACCCCTTTCCATCTCTCTCCGGTTGATACGTTTTTTTCCTTTCGTAATAGGAAAAGATTTTTATCAGGTACAATAAAATTATTTTATCTGCCACAAGAATAGTCATAAAAAAAGAGACGACTTCAATTATACTACGTACAAGTACGTTTTTACGTACGCCTTTGCAATAAAAACAACAACGACGGGTCTGTCTGTCGTAAAAAATGACGACGACGACGACGGCGTCGACGACTATGATAGAGAAAAACGACTCTCAGCACCGCACAGCAACAGAAGCCATTCAAATGAAAAAGTTATTTAGAAATAAGTAATTTGCAATTTGAGATGTGCACCTGCCCAGGTATATAAAAAAGAACGAGAGAGGAGAGGGGGAGGCATCGTGGCAGAACGGTACTACTACTACCTTCATTTATGCTGCTGTCGCTACGGATGAGGTAAAAGAAGGCAAGCTTATTGTTTTCGCTGGCGAATGTAAAAATAGATAATGTGAATTGATTTAAAATGAAAATGAAGTCGCAAAAGAGATAAAAAAAAGTAATAGCGTCAGCGTCATTTAATAGTAATAATAATAAAGAGGATGACGGTATACCTGATATAATACTAGTTTTTATGTGACGCTCTGCCATTTTTGCTGCTTTTATTTTAATAATTTTTCCTCCTTGCGAACTACTAACTAGTACTGACTATTTTGCAATTTGTAATCTCTCTTGACCGAGTTTCATCATTATTATCGTTGTCATCGTCATCATCATCAGCAGCAACAACAGCGGGAGCACTAAAAAAGCCTCACATTACATCATTCATGTTTTATGCAAATGTGGTTGGTTGCTTGACTCTCTCCCGGCTTTGCTGATGGCTCTTCTCTGAGAGAGGATAATTCTTCTGTTGTGTCTGTGGTGTGGTGGTGTTGCGGTGTGGGACTCTAACTCTTTATCTCTTACTCTGTTCTCCCTGGCTGCCTTCTCTCTCTCTCTCTCTCTCTCTCTCTCTCGCTGTAGAGCGACATCAAAATGTAATGTTCGTGGATACACGATAGATGATGCAAATTTGTGGGTGGGAGGGAGTGACGTCGACACTGGCTCATTGCCATTAATATTTCACGTTTAGTGGTTGAAATTACGCGAAAAATGAAAATGGCAAACTTATGTTGTGTTTCCAGCGTACACGCGCTAAAAAATTAGGAAACCCGATTTTTCTACAATTTTGTAATCCCGAAAATGATATCCCGATGAAGAAACTTGAGAAGACGAAAGAATGCACGGGAGATATAAAGAGAGGCGAAATTGGAAAGTTACGAAAACAACAAGCGGATCAACTTTCTTATGAAGAGAGGTCAAAGTATTGATGATTGATCATTCAATTTCATGAAAGAAATACTATACCTTCTTCTCTCAAAGGATTGCACAGTAGCGGATGTTTCCTTTCCCGTATAATAATGAGTTTCATCGATTCACTCCGCGAGCGTGGGGAATTAGAATTGAAAGCTCGGTAGCGGTAGATGGCCACGACGATGACGGTGGAACAGAGAAAAACCTCCATTCCATTTCCAGTGCCGTCCTAAAAAAAAGTAACCTCTTTTCTTAAGGTGGATGTGCAAGCAAAAGTCATTCAGAGGTCAGTTGAAGAACAGAGAATTTTGTACATCCACAACACAGCAAATATCACAGGGTCATGTCACATGATTCTTGAAGAGAGCTAAGAGCTCCTACAAATTAGCATATCATCAGCATACATATGATATGATCATCACAGGGTATTAGTTTAAATGAGAAGATGATGATAATATGATGCTAGTATCACATTTCCTAACATTCTTATTCTCTACCGTCAGGGAGGATCAGGTTCGTTGTCATACGATTGGTAAATACGCATCAAAGCCCAGAGCGCATTTTATTGTGCTACTCCTTATACTCCCCTCGTCTTCGCTCCTTCTCCAGCATTTTTCGGCCAGTAACTCCGCATTAATTTTTAATTTGTAATTTAAATGAAATCACTGAAGGTCGGAAACGGAATACAGCGTAGGCAACGGAAATGGCAGAAAAAGAAACGGATGCCGAAAAAAAATAGTTTTCCTGATGTTGTTTTGTTTACTTAGGATGTATGTATATACATTAACATAAACAAATATAAACATATTCGCATTTTCTTTTTGCTGATCTCAGCATGGAACGTATGCCTAACACCACAACACGACCACCATCAGAACCTTATTTTGCTTACGAGCAAATCATCAAATCAACGTCAAAAAACGGCAAACCTGTACCTTACCGACCAGTGCAGTGGTGGTGGTGGTGCAGGATGACGATGATGGTGTGTGATGGCGGCGGTGGTGGTTGTGTGTTTGCTTAGTACGTGGAGTTCGGTAGCGGTTGACGACTTTGCTCCGTGTTAGCGGCGGTGGCAGTTGTGAGTAAAGCTGGTGATCTAATCTTATCGTGGGGCACACATATTTTTTCTTTTTGCTACAACCGTGACACAAACAGCAGCATTATATAGCAGCGGTAGGGTAGTGCTTGCCGCATACTAGCTGGTTTGTTGGGTAAAAAAAAGTGTTTTTGCTTAAATTCTATTCGACCGATGACGCCATAGTTGCTTTGTCAATAATAATAATAATAATAATGCACAAGGACTTCATAATAGCAGAAGAGGTTTAAAGAATAGCTAAAAAATTAACAGAGTTTAAAGGAAGGAAAAAGGAAATGATAGTCAGTATGGTTTGAAAAGATAATTTGTTGAACAATAATAGTATATGAACTTATACTGCAAGTACAAAAAATGTACGAAAGTAGTGGGATCACTTACTCTGGCTAACTTGTAACAAATACTTCGTAAAAACAAAAAAAAAACACTTAAAAAATATGCGTTTCGCTTTGCTTTGGTCGGATTTAGGGAAGTCTCTAACGCCGATATTGCAGGAAGGTTTGAGCTAATTTATTTTGCATTTTTAATGTTAACGACCACTGGGTACTCATTACATTCCGAGTGATGTCCGTTCGGGGCATTGTAGTATACAAGTTTGACTTTGAGAATGAAAAGTTTATGAAGTGCTGACCAAAATGTCACGGGGTCCCAAGTAGGAGTCAATACAAGTGGTAAACCTGGTATTCGGTATTGTTGGATATAATGGCAGGGAGGTTCGCGTATCGCGCAGCCCGTTAAAATTTTGACATGGCATGCTGTTATGAAAAACAGTGTATGTAGTTGTTGACCAATTTAGAGTTCAACCTGACTCCGCAGACAGAGAAACAAGGCAAATTCAGCAAATAACTTTCGCCATACATCATATACTTGCAAAACGCAATTAAAGAGCAGAAGCTATGATGTTTTGAAATAATCAAAGGGGTAATAATAATAATCAGTGGTTAAATTGTCATAATTTTCATCAGTGTAATATATTCTATGGATTGCACCGCCTCGTTATACGTAACCATCTTGTCTTGTAGAATCATAATGATGTAATGTTGGTCAAGTTTATGTCGAATAAATACGGAGTGATTATGCTATTGCGGTTTTTCTCGCTCTTTCAATCTTATCATCGCCTTTTGATAATTCAACGAGATTTTTTTTATTTGCATAACATATACATACACAAATACCTTTTCTTCCTATACATTACCCATGAACGTGAACGGAAAGTTGTCATTATGACATGATAATGAATAAAAACTTTGTAAAGTGTAGTGTAGACACATGTAGTGTAGTGTAGTATTGGCGTTAAAGTCAGCCAATTTAGCTTTAAGGTTGACCCCCATTTGACCCCAAGGGGTTCACCCCAAATGCCCATCTTCGAACTCATCCGAGCTATTGACCATATCTATCGATTGGCGAAAACAGAATTTCAAAATTCCTATATTGACCATATCTATCGATTGGCGAAAACAGAATTTCAAATTTCCTTTTCCTTCAAAAGTTATCGTGCAAACGGAAGGCCGGACGGCCACGATGGAGGAATCTTATATATACACATATACATGTGTCTAAATAATGGCTAAGGCGGATGTTATCATCATCAGTATCGGTATCGGAATCATCAAGGCAATATTGGTAAAAAAAATGTAAACGTATGATCGTTAACATTCACAAATTTCTCCTTGACAATAATTTATTTTACATTGCAACTACGAGGAGGATTCCAAAAGTTTTTGAAGTTTTTATCGTCTTCTACAAATCATTTTGAAGTTTCAATATATTTTAATGCCAAGTTCGTGAACTATCTACAAAAAAACGTGCTACCTTACTTGTAAAACCATTCTTTTTCTAGCTGTTGATGTTGGGTAACATAAGTAGTTATGTACGTGTTTCTCCAATTTATAAATGTAAAGGTGGTGTGTGTTAATGTGCGTCAAAATTTTAAATACAAACTGCTTAAAGAATCAAAGAATATCTAAAAAAGCTCTAATTAGCATAAAGCTTTGTGTTTTTCAGCCTTTGTCATACTAATTTACAAACTAATACATAACTTCGGTATTTTTTGGCTTGATACAGTGTTACCATTTGAAATATACAGCAAACGTGATATCGTCGTGTACTAACGTTAGCTGTGCAAAACCAGATTTTGCTGCGTCGTCTTTCATACAAGTCTCTTGTCTGGTTCTTTTAATTCTACATTTTCTCCGTACAAGTTTGATTTTCTTGAGCGTGATAACCTATTGGATGCACACGAAAAGCTCTTCGTACTGCAATACATATATACCGGAATGAATGAAGTGACACTGACATTTCAGTAATGATTAAAGTGGCAATGGCAGAAGGCGATATGAGACTGTGAAAGAAGTCATTGTTTCCAGAGAATGCCATCATCAAGTAAAATACCATCGCACACACTACTGAACTCACACTGAAGGTGCTTGTTTGCTCCGTTCGTGCGTGTCCAACCAACTAGTAACTAGTAAACTTCCATATAAAGTTGGTGTAGTGGCAAACATTAAATAGACGCTTTTTGTTACAATATGGAAATCCGTCCATAAAAGCGCCCCATAGTATCCCCCTCTCTCCTCTCCACCTCTCTCTTCTTCTCCTTCCAGAGTCAGTCAAACGCAACGTGGTTTATGTATGAGCTCTCCTTTTCGCTACCTTGTTGCATCGTTCTCTTCTGTGCACTACAATCCTCTGGATAGATTTATTTATTCCCCCAGTAACGCATAGCGGTGTTGCTGCTTTTAATCAGGAAGAATATATTGCAACTCACGTAACAAGTGACCGAGATTGATGATGAAAACAAGTGGCAGTGACCGGAGGTGCTGCTGGATAATGTACTTAAGCCAATACAAAAATAGAGAGAGGAATATTCTCTATTTCTGTGGTTGTGTAAAGATATCGTGTTTGCCAAAGCTTCTTCTTCTCTCTCTCTCTCCCTCCCCCGGCAATTCATTTCACATCAAATGCCACTTTGAAAAAAGATCTAATTCTAGATATACGTGCAAGTAGGTACATTACCGTGTGGTAACACGGCAGGTGTGTGTGTATTGGCACATGAAATCAGTCGCTACATTGCAGCAGCACACTACTGTTCTGCACGGACGGAAGATTGTCATTTTTAGCTGAATGATGGATGATGATGTAGGCTTTTTACTTGGCACTAACCAACCAACCGAGTTAATGTCTTTCTCAACAAGTGCTTCTTTTGCATTTACCAAACGAATTTCAATAAAAACACTATAAAATAGAACATATTTGAAAAAAAACATCGTATAATGATGACTGACATGAACACGTATATAAAGTTTACTACTCATTTGTAAACTACACACCATGTAAAAAATGAATGTGAAAATTAAATGGTTTTTAAATTGCTGAAAAGGAACAAGCTTGAAGTCATTTCATATTTTTTTTAAATGTTTCTAGCATGTATATACAATCTGTGTGAGGATAATACATGATTCATGTCGTATAACGTCTCTAACCCTGTGTAATAATATGTTGGTA
>JAHZNB010004291.1:0-13297 GCA_027744295.1 Callyntrura guangdongensis
CTAAGTTTATTCCCAGATTGATTGCATGCAAAAAGCAGTTGCCTAGCGAACCAGAAACTCAAATTTCTCGACACCTACTATTCGTACAATCCTAGCAATTTCATCCAATAAAAAATAATGATGCAGTACAATTTACCAGGTTTTTCCGAGTGCATTTGAAATTGTGACCACGCTTAGGTGAAACATTGATAAGTAATGTGGGGTTTACACTTTCCAATCGTACAATCACAGAATTTAATGTAAAACTGTGTATCGTGACGCATTACGGAGTTGAGTTGATGGATGATGATAAAGCTGTATGTAATATGGCTCAATGTAACACTATAGTTTTGTTACGAGTTACTTTGAAATATTGTCTGTTTCTGCACCATGAACGATACAGAAAAGAATTAATTGCTTGTCATTATCATTGTTCACTTTTGAGGTGTGAGAGCAAAACTTCGGCATCATATACTGCATATGCATTTCTAGGTTAGGAATATGGCTTACAACGATGTATGAGACTATTTACTTGTTTCACAAAAACAAATCGGTTCTAGACAGACAGGAGTACAAACTGGCAATTAACTTTTTTCAACACCACTTTATTCCGCTGTTTGTCAATATTGTCTGTTTCTGCACCATGAACGATACAGAAAAGAATTAATTGCTTGTCATTATCATTGTTCACTTTTGAGGTGTGAGAGCAAAACTTCGGCATCGGCATCATATACTGCATATGCATTTCTAGGTTAGGAATATGGCTTACAACGATGTATGAGACTATTTACTTGTTTCGCAAAAACAAATCGGTTCTAGACAGACAGGAGTACAAACTGGCAATTAACTTTTTTCAACACCACTTTATTCCGCTGTTTGTCTTTTCGGAGGAATTACATTCATGGTATAGTAGGAAAGATAGACGTATTATTCAACATCACTGCACCAGTAATGTAGTCGTAATCATTGTCCAGCATGATTTTTGTTTTTTACATGACCTTCAATCATAATAAATACTCTACTACAAACTACATACAAAAGATCCGCTCTCAGCATATTATGATATGATAATATTGTGTACTATCCAGCAAAATCATGCAGTTGGTCCGCAACAGCCTGGTTACTTGGAGCACACTGTGGCGTGATTTGTTATAAAGCCATTCGTCAGTTTAGTTTAGAAACCCATTAGGGAAATATTATGCGGTTACAGTTATCGCTCTTAGTCTTGGTGTCAGTTTACTGGCACCAAGAAAGGCTTTTTGTCGCCGGGGAAATATATTATACAAAAGGTGCTCCTCATGTGAAACTAACCAATGGGGGACTTATTTCTGGAGTGGTGAAGTTTTCCAGAGACGGACGGCCTTACAATGCTTTTAAGGGAATCCCATACGCCACCGTCCCTGAGCGATTTATGGAGGCGGAACTTGCAACAAAGCCAACGTGGGAGGGAACTTTTAACGCAGTGAAACCTGGACTTTTATGTCCTCAACTGTTATTCAATGTATCCAGCGACCTGTTTGGAGACGACTGTTTGGGTATAAACGTTTACGTACCCTTGACTAACAATGGACCTGGAGAAAAGGGATATCCGGTAATTATTCGATGCTCAAACAAATCATTACTCGTTAGCATACTTTATGTATATACATTTTAAACTAACATGTTTATGCAGGTAATGTTTTGGATTCACGGAGGAGGGTAAGATGTAACGACTTCTGTTCGAGAAAGCTATATATAAGTTTAAAAAATGCCTGAACAGGCTGACATTTACAAACGCACTTTTCAAATTCACAAAAAACTGGTTCAGCTACTGAGTACATGTACTCATAACACAATATTTAACAGGTATATTCTAGGAAGTGGAAATGATGACCCATCGTATTTTATGGACGAAGATGTTATACTTGTCACGATAAACTATAGGTTGGGCACACATAACATTATTTTAATTTTATGATGAATGATATCTAGATTGCGACGATGACCCAACTTTGAACGTAGCTTTGTAATTCTTGTGTCATAAAATTATTTAATATATTTACGCTCTTCTGCATAGGCTGGGCGTATTTGGCTTCCTGAGTACTGGTGACAACGTTGTTCCTGGAAACAATGGACTATCCGCAGTACACTACTTATTGTTAAGTCCGACTACTAAAGGACTATTCCATGGGGCCATTTCACAAAGTGGAACTGCATTGAGCATGTGGGCGTATGACCCCAATCCAAGACAGAATGCGGTGGATTTGGCAACTTACTTGAAATGTCCCACAACCGCTGCAGAACCTTCTGGGATATCATCAGAAGAAATTTTAACATGTATGAAAGGGAAATCGACCGCCGAACTTGCAATGGCACAAGTTGCATACAAACCGGTAACATTATGGTTTTAGTTAATTTAATGACACATTAATTTGTTGTTAACACAATAAGCTTGATGTATTTATAGAAAGTGGAATTATTAAATTTTTAGAGCTGGCCTTCAAATATTCGTACCTTCACCTTTGTTCCTACCAAAGAGTCCCAATCAACTCTCAACCCATTCTTAACCAAACCTCCAATGTTGGTCATAACTGAAAGTGGTAACGATTTACCAGATGTGCCATGGGTGCTAGGGTGCGCCGTGTATGAAGGTGCTTGGTTAGCCGCTACTGTCCTGAGTAGTCCAGAGAGACTGGAGGAAATCAATACTGACTGGGAAAACATTGCTCCGTTGTCCCTGGACTATGACAAATATGTTTCCAAGGAAGAGCAAAAGAAAATTTCTGAAAAACTCAAAAACTTTTATTTTAAGAAAAATGATGTATCCAAAGAATCCCGTCAATCTTTATCGAATCTGTATGGCGATGACATGTTTCTTCACGGGGCCTACAAAGCCGTCATGGAAACGGTGTCAAGAAAGAGCAGTAAAAAGCCAACGTATTTGTATTCATACACTTATCGAGGACCTTCCACTGTGGCCACTTATTTGAACTTTACTACCGAAGAGGCAGAAGGTCATCTAGGAAAATATCATTTCAATAAAACACGTAAACCGTGAAGCATCGATTTAGCAATATTTTTTAAATTATATTTTTTAGCACTGAAACAACATTCAACTCATGGCGATGATTTAATTATGATGTTTGACCTGAGTACCTGGATTCCTGGCCTGGCGGGCGTGATAAAACCTGAAAGTCTGGATGAAAAGTTTTCGAAAAACTTTATTAGTCTTCTCGTATCTTTTGCGGTGAATGGGTAAGAAAATGAGACTTTCTATTTGTATTACCATGCAACAAATGTAACTAATTTCTGCTATTTTATATTTGGGTCAGAGAACCAAAGCACGTGTGGGGAAATGAAACTCATAATGAATGGAAAGCCCTGTCGAACGAACAACTTATTGGAAAAAGTCCCTTGACATGGTACAGTGTAAACGAAAACCCGACTTCTGTTGAGGTTGGAAAATCTGTTATTGACCGAATGCAAATGTGGGATGAGTTGTGGAGTCAGTATCTAACCCCAGCTGTATTGAAAAAGGCGAAAATTACATAGCCATATAAAAACTTGGAGTGAATTGGTGAAATTACTGCTATTTACTGGCGACCAAGCAAGATATTTTACACGTACAAGCTAAGAAAGTTGTTATAAATTATAAATTATAATAAAGATGTTTGAATCATTTCATTGTTAAACGACTTCAAGATTTATTCAGTGGATTGGATTAAAAATAAATAAATAATTTTTATAATTTTAAAATAAACTCAATATAAAATGTACTCATTCCATATTTGTTGTTTAAAAGCATCACTATTTCACACCATGGGTTTATAGTATAGTAAATGCTCTTCTAAAAATGTGAATAAGATGATGCATAAGGCTGTAATTTTGGTGACGGACGACCGGACGAGGAAAACATTTCTATGCGGTAGAGTCTCAGAATGAGTCACTCTGCCATTTTAGTTTCTGGTCACTATTTTTTTAGTTGCCTATTTAATGTATATCATTTCATTTGATAATGGTTTACATAATTTTTTTAAAATTTTAAAGTCGGAGTAAATCAATGCTTAAAAATACATGATTTGAACGTGAGTAACGTGATACCAAACAAAGATGCAGCGCATGTGAGTTTTACACAGTTGCTTCCTGGTGTCAATAAAGTTTATAAAGTATTATAGGTCTCATGTCACAAATACAGGAAAATTCAACAAGAAAGTCATTTTCAAGTCAGGCAACCTAAATTGTTTTACGTACTATGTTAACTCATTTGCTTAAATCAAAAATCAGAACTACATTTTACTTTATTATAGATATGCACGCAGTAATTGATTGACTATGAAGCAGAACGTCTTTTTTTTAAAAGCAACAAAAGCATTTTCAAGCGAATATATGAGAATGGATAAAATGATAGTCCATAGTCCATAGTATGCATTGACATGATTGACATGAAATATTTATGTAAAACTACACGTAATTAAGCAGTCTTCCAAGTTATTGCTTCTTATTCACTTTTATTGTCATCTTTGATAGCAATATTCCAAACTTAATCTTTATCAGGAGCTTCCTGACCGCTTATTAAAAATTGTAGCTAGATTCTTTTTAATCACCTCTCGCATAACCATATTGCTCCTGATGAGCATAACCGAGATAAAAATCGCACTGCTCAACATGAAAATTATGAGAAGAAGACCTCCCACCAAAAACGATAATCTTCTGTGCCTCTCTCTTTCACAAGTTTCGGCAGGGAGCCATCGTCCATCTGTCATGATGAACAAAAGAAAGGCGAGCACGAACTCAATTTGCCAGTTAATTCCACAAAAAACAGAAAGTTTCCAGAATATCTTTGAGCTGGGAGCAGTCCGTTTTTCTAAGAAAGTATTACTACCGTTATTATCCTGATTAAAAATTGCCAACCGAGCAAATTCAGTTTCCTTCTGATGTCTCTGGAGGGCTCGTCGAGTCTTGCAAGTATACCAGGAGGATATCAGGATGAAAATGGATATCAATGGAATAACATAACTAATCAAGGCCCCACGTGCCACGTCGCAACTGGCAAAATCTACAAAATACACACCCGCTTGACTGGGAAAAAGCTTTCCCAGTATCACAGATAGAGTAGCTATAGTCAACGGTATTCCCCAGCCAACCAACGAATACAATATAAATTTGCGATTCCTTTCTCGTGCAGATTTATTCCGTCGAACCCGTAAAGCCCGGAATCGTTTCCAAAAGTCCCAATTCACAATCAGCAACCAAGAATATTCCGACATCCACAAAACTTGGTGAATGTATCCCGATGCAATGCAACGCGACGGAAAGATGTTAGTCCAATTACCTCTGTAACCAAACTCGGCAACCCCATACATGCTGAGGTGGAAGGCTCTACAAAAGAGCATATGAGTGAAGGCCCTTCCAGCGAGGGAATGAACTTTCCATGTGGCCAAGTAGACACAGCCAGTTATGAAGTAGATTATAACAACAAGAGCTAACAGACCGACATGGATTTTTGAAATCCAATTGTTAATAATTTCGAGTTTAGCACCATAATCGGACGAATTGTTGCAAAAAGAATTATTCATTTTGATTATTAGTTTTTTGACAGTACCGTTGTTATGTAACAAATACCTCTCTATTAAACTCTGCATTAGGGTTATTTTATGCCTCTGCAGTTGAAGTGGTGAATGAAAAACATTTTGTGTGTGTGTGTGGTCTAACCGACTCCTTCTGTTGTAAAATGACTCATCATTTTACAACAGAAACTCAAATGTTCAGCAAAATCAATTAAAGCAAATAGTTTTGCACATTTGAACCCAATCAAATCGGTTTGTAGCTGTGTGTATAGTGGTTAGCGTTTCGAACATGCACGAAGAAATATTATTGTATTATTTATTTTTTCACATTTTCAAGAAATTAAGTGTTATTATTATTATTGTACAGATTTTGCATTATAACTTTTCTGCTATTATTTAGTCACCTGCAATGGTGTAGTAGTAGTAATGGCTCCAAGGTTTTATTATCATAGGAAAGGCATTGGGGTATTGCTGGAATTAGTTACATTTGTCCCCGTCGTCAATGATCCTGAGGTTAATCTTCCATTTAGCTTGAATTGGATTAAAATGATGAAATAGGTTGTTATCGAAGCAAGAATCTAAAATATGAAGGCGTAAAACGGACCAATTCAACATTAAAATATTTGTCATGGGTTTTTTAATATGTATGGCGTCATACTGTGACCTCATGTTCTTACGGAAGTAATCAGCGCTTTGTTAACATTGAAGAAACCAGAAGCGGAAATGACGGGTGGTTTTGAGGCGATGGAAAGAAAAGTTTGAATTTGCAAACAGCACGACTCTGACAGCAGTCGAAGGGACACTCGTTGTAACATTCCCTCTAAAACGGCACCCTGTTGTATTAAAACACAATTTTGTCAATTAGAAGTCTGACGTCGTTTTAAGCGTTGATATGGACCCTGGCCGTTATCTAATGTATGTGTACACTTACCTGACAAAGTATTAACTGTGTAAAGGAAACTAGGACAAAAACCTTCAGAATGATAAAAATTCCATGACCCGCATAAATCATTACAATACCGATGCCCTCCTCGTGGAAAAATATTAAGTAGTACGTGTACAGCGTTAGGGCCACCATTGAGTACATAAAATCCCGTACAAGATGAAATCCAAAAATACAACTCATGACATTCCCCAATGATCTGATTTCACAATGGAGTATCCTCATCTTTTCCAAATTTTCCGGAAAATCGTACAGTTTCTGCTTATCCATTTCAGTTTTACCAGATGTCAGCTCGTTTCCGTAATCTTGAAAGCTTACACAGTTTCCACTGCTAGGGATGAAGGCTCTAAGTATATTGCCCAATTTGCAGTTGAATTGTTCCATCCTTAGACGGAGGGCGTTTAGAAAAAAAATCGCCAATCCGGTAGGGATCACTAAAGCCATTAGGGCTAGACTCATTACGGGTGCGAGGAGATAGTCCATCACGCAGGGGCTCTCGTTGTTGCCATCGTGTACAAATAAAATTAAAAAGCTGACGAGGGCAAAAATTGAACAGCCAATCATGTAATACAGGACTTTTCTTGCAAACCAACGTTCCTCTTGGCGACCATCAAAACGTAATATTTTGTCCACATTACTGATTAGTTTGACAAAGGCGAGGACACTGTTCCATTTCATGGGAAAAATGAACAAGGATGGGACGCCAGCAAAAAGTGTGGCAAAAATAAGGGAAAGTTTGACATAGTAATCAAAACCGACTTGGCGAGACAAATTTTCGTCATCTTTGTCCGAAAAGGAAATGCCCTGCAAAATTGTGGGTTTATAAATCAAACAGAGTATGGCCCCTCCTGTGAGAAGACCAAATATCAAGCCGGAGTAACAGTAGTCCAGAAAATGGATGATGGAAATTTTACTTCTGCTGGAATTTGGACTGCCGCTTAGTTTTTCCACAAAAGAAAAGTCGTAGCAAGGGAACAGTCCAAATATTTTTGAGAAAATGCCCAAAGGATGAAATGCTTTTTTCAGGGAGTCGGGATCGTAACAATTTTTCCTGTTGAAGCGGTTGCACATTGGGGTTCCATCTTCAACTATGCGAGCGTTTCCAGTTTGCTCGTTTTCTACTGATGGGGTGATCGGAGACGTACTCAAATTTTTCAGAAGACCCAAAACATTGGCCATGCGAAATTCATACTCCATATTTTCTACTTGAATAAGTTATGAAAATGACAATGTGATGGCAACTAATGAAATCTGTCACTTGTACAGTTCTTAAAAGTGAACTAAACCTGATTTTTGTTCCCGATATCAAAAGTTGTTTTAGCTGTCAGTTTAGCACCGCGCCTAAACATTTTGTCGTTTTTCTGCTGAAAAAGTTTTTCAGAAAAACAATAAATATCTAGTTCCAACGATAATGACATATGACACTAGAACATAATTACTTTGAAATTGTGATAGCACATAAGGATATTCTTAAACCTACCCACATTATGATAACATCATAGCGTATCATTGGTACTCAAAATGGCGGCGTGCAGTGTGCGCTATTACTATCAAACAATGAGGTCACCACATATTTTTATCTAAAAGTACATGACTTTCTATTAACAATTACAACTATTGATTCAAATTGTAAATTGTGTTGACCGTATTGTGTTAGACGATTATGTAATGATAATAATAATGATTGTTTCGTGTAATTGCATGTTTCGGCTCTACAGAAGATATTGGAAGAGTATTTATAAAAATGTTATTATCACATTTGAATTTCATAAAACTACTGAACACGTCAGGCACGTCAGCGTATTGGACCAACATTATGAACATTTAACCGCAGATTAAAATAGACGTACACATTTATTGTTAATATTTACTTAATTCAATAATGCCGACATTGTCATTTTGTAAAAAATATTATAAGCATGTTTATACGAACAAGAAAGAAAAATCGATACTATTTGATGCGTCATATAAGCAAACTAAATAAATTGTTATATTATAAACTGAAATACTGTTAACTAAAATTGAAGAGAATTACTGTCATGTTCGTTTCTTCGTTTGCTTGCAAAATTAGTGTCAGTTTCTATCTTTATCGGGACCAAACCTACAAAGTTCAGTCTTTCCAAGTGTACGGTACACTGCTTGCGAAACATGACTCGAATTTTCAGCGGCAAATTAGACATAATTTCTTCAATACTAGCATCACTACTGTCCTTAATGTAACGAATACCAACTGGCTTTCTATTTTTATTTATCTTGTTTTCCCGTGTTGCACTCTGCTTGACCTTCAGACTAACTTTAGTTACTTTCCTTTTCGCTGACCTTTTGCAATCTGCATCATCATCACTACTGTCCAGAAAACGTTCAGCACTATCCTCCGAGTCATCAGAATCGAATTTTTTTCTTTTCTTCAGAGTTCTGCCGGATCGACTCTGCCTAAAATTAGATTTATTTGGTTTACGACCGGAAGACTTTAGTTTGATTTTTCTTTTGTGTGGCTTGTGCATTTTAATTTCGCCATCCGTTTTCATTTTTTCAATGTCCAATTCCATCTTTGAGTTGATTTTCTTGGCTACCTCAATAAGCTCCTCCAAGTTAATCATATGACCATGGCACTAAATATTTAATTTTAAAAATTCCTAATTTTAATAATGGAAAAATATAAAAGTTGATAACTGAACAATAATCATATTTATGTATCTTACGTCATCCATGTGTGCAAGCCAATATTCCCTCGTTTTAAAGTTTTTCCTATCCGCATTTTCCATACAAAAATTACACTTCCACAAATCCCCGTCTTCAATTATCCCATGTTTTTTTCTCAAATGATAAGATATTCCATTCGCCTTCATTTCGCTGTCACAAAGTGGACACACCATTGTGATTTGATCATATGCTATGACTGTTCCCAGGATTTCTGGTCTTTGCTTTTTCACCTTGCACTTGACAGCTTCATGAAACAATCTGCTCCTTTCTGAATAGCACAGTACTGAGCAATTTTTACAGGGCCAGTATGCTTCCGCATGTTCCTCCCTCACGTGACTGTCCAGCTGCTGAGCACTGATTGCCATGTATGTACAACGGTAACAAGGAAACGATTGCGACCTGGGGGTTCTTCTGAACCCGTGTCCTACTTTAGGTCCCCTGAGTTTCTGTCGAAGTTTCCATTCCTTGTCTACTTGTCGTTTTCGCAGCCTTTTCTCATCAACATGTGCATTATTTGTCCTCAGTGATGTTGTACCTCCTGGTCCATGATCTTTAATAAAGTGCTCTTGCAAGTTTGAGGGACTTAGAATAATCATATCACATCCTGGATGAGGACATTTCAATGCCATTTTTGGATGAGCAAACTTGACATGGTTTCTCATCTCTTCTTCTGTTCTGCCCGTTTCCTCACAATGTGAACATTTAACCGACTCATTTTCATCCTTTAAACAGTGCGGATGTACAGCGACTACATGCACCAAACACTCATGTTTGTTGGCAGATCGAAATCCGCAAAGCGTACATTGGTATCTCTTCGTAGTCCCTATGTAATTTAGAACATTTATTAACTGTTGCTCTGCAATTTTTTCACATACAGGATCATGGCTTTGGGATATGTGAACCCTGAGGCTTGGTCTCGACTTGTACTTTTTGTCACAGCCTGGCTGGGGGCAGCAAAATGTCTTTATTTGACCCCCTCCGACTTCATGAAACTTTGCCATATGTCGGTACAGGTGCCCTGCAAGAATCCTACTACAGATCGGACACTTAACAGGTCCCCTGTTATTTTTAGTGTAGTTTCCACTCAGTTTTATCTTTAATCTGGCCTGGCGTTTTGTTTCTTTTCTCTGCTCTCTACGTCTTTCTTGGTCTAAGCGAATTGTCATCTCCAACATGTCCGGATGATGATTTTTCACATGATTAAGGTATTGTTTCCCTTGAAGGCAATAATATTCCCCACACTGTTCACACTGAATACTGCCGCCATTCGAAGTCGGCACTTCATCTACTATTCCATGCTCGTCGGCCTTGTGTTTCCAAAGTTTTCCCGCGGTTTGGAAGGTACGAGAGCATGTGTCACATCGATTCTCCAAACCTTGATGAGCCCGTTTGATGTGCTGTGTGAGGGTTGGTTGTTCCTTAAATGTTTTTGAACATTCCGGACAAACAAACTTATTTTTAGGTAGATTTCCATCACCATGTACTAGATGAAGGTGCCGTTGAAGTGATGCTTTGGCAGTAAATGATTTTCCGTCACAGTGTGGGCAATTCCAAGGGGGATTAGCAAATTCTAGTTTTACTTCTGCAATGTCCTTTTGGTTTGGTTTCTCATTAAATTCAGGAAGATTTTTAACAATTGGTTTCACCTGCATCGAAATCTTTGTTGGATTTAGATGATCTGGCAAAGACATGTGACTAGAGAGAAAGTGAGACCATAAAAGTCTACCTCCCTTAAAAAGTTGAGGACAGAGCGGGCAACACATTCCTTTGTTTTCAGTATTGTGGACAGCTTCTTTATGATATTTTAGGTAGCGAGTTCGGTATGTCTGAAAGAGACAATTTTGCATTAAAATAGCTAAAGTTATGAGAATGGAGAGGAGTTGTGTTAAATAGGTAAAAATCTGATAAAAAATAAATAGTATTATTATTATTAGATGATCTAATTTAGATCTACCCACCTGGCCACATTCATCACACATAGAAAACTCGGGAGTGGTAGTAGTTACGCAGTTTTTTTCTTCAGAACACCTTGACTTTATTTCATTCTTTGCAGGAGATGACAGACCTTTCCCGCATGCCTCTGGAGCATATGGCCTTCTCAATTTTCTGGTAATTTTACTAATTTTCCTCTCTAGCCTGGACAAAATCTATATTAGAAAATAACTGTTACACGTTGTTTTTAAATTACATGGTTTATAAATTGTTGTCAGCTACATTTAGTACCTCTTCTTCCCTCGATGTAGATGAAAGTCGCTGCAATCCAAGTTTCAGTTTTTTTCTTGCCGCAGAAAAACGTATCTGGTTCGGTTCCCGGCGTATTAGCCCAGTTTTAAAATCTCTTGTTTCGATTCGTTTCATTGTTTTCGTCAATTTTCTTTTTTTGAACCTCCTGATCCTTACCTCGGAACTTAAACAGTCAGTCTTTTTCAACTGGGTAGCCCTATCCCTTGATTTTTGTTTAATCATGTTTGACCTCAATGATACTTTGACTTTCTCTTTTGCAGATCTCTTGGACGCTTTCATTGTATTTTTTCCTTTTTCTTTCACTTCGTTTTCCGTGTTCCACAATGGAAAGTATTTTATGTCAGGTTCTTCTATATCTGCTGCTAGAGGCGAGGGAGGTAAACTAAATGATGAAAAATAAGGCAGATTAGGAATATCCTCTTCAGCAGGTAAAACTGGCGATTTCTCTTTGAATTTTAAAACAATTTGTTTTTTTGATTGTGACTTAGGTTGTTCTAATATGACTGTCCCATCAAAGTTGTCTGATTCCCTACCAAAGTCACTGCAAAACTTTGTCCATATGTTATTCATTCGCAAGCAGTCCCCTGGATACGTCAAGTTACAACACTCACTAAAAAACTTTAGTCGTACCCTGAAATCTTGACGAATAATGGAAGGGATCGTTGCAAACTCCTTCGAAATTGCCTTTGCTTTACGTTCCAATTCGTAGAAACATTTTGCCCTTTCCTTTTCATTCCTCTTTTGGTTTACAACTTTCCCATCAACTAAAACTTTTCGTGTTAATATATACGTAGCATATGATGATCTTTCCCCACTGTACACAGTTGCACTGTTTTTGTGAGCTTCCAAATGCTCTACTGCTAAAGTATCGTACTTTTTCCAAACTTTCAGCCCTTCATCTTCTCCTTTTGGTATGAAACCGTGTTGTTGACCAATAGTTAGATATTTGTCAACTGTCAAGTAAAACGGGTGATATTCTCTAGGATCCTTACCCAACAACTGAACAGATTCTCTTATCATCTCGTTTATCTTCTTTTCCATTTCCTCTCTGAAAACATTAATATTGCTGTAGAGCTCTGATGGCGTTACTTTCTGTTCCGGTTGTTCAGAAAGTTCACTTGAAGATGTTTCAGCAATCAGGGTAGATGAAATGTCCAAAATACTATCTGTGAAGTTCTCTAACTGATCTTGGCAAATATTAATTGAGCCCTCACATTGCTGAAAATCAGTAACATCCAAGAGGTCCGGAATGGCCGTTGAGAAAACGTGATTGACAACAATATTGGTATTGTCACCCATGGGAAGAAGGAAAGTGTTATCTAATTCGACTTCGTCATTTCCAAATGGAACATCCCCTCTCTCGCCAATATTAAAATCTTCAGGTTCCAGGTAACTCATCGTCAGGCTCACAGTCTCAGGATCCATTGTTAACTGCCGTTCTATTTTCAGAAATATGTGATCAAATAAAAATATTATTGTAAAAATAGGGTAACAAAAACTGTGTGTATGTGTTATTATCATTACTACCCTTAAAGTTTAATGGAAGTAAAAGCAGCTGAAACCTTATTAATCCAGAATCCTGACAGGAAAAGCTAGATTACTCCAGGCCGCTGGAATTCTCATCTTCTCGTGCAGAAAACGTAAAATTTAAAACTGACTGTTTTTGTTTGGAACTAGAACACTAGAACATAACATAACACTCATTTGTGAATTTGGTGGTGTCCAATTGGCACTATACTATTATTGCATTTGCACGTAATTACTGACTTGGATCATAACATAGGCTTTTTCGTCGATCCACCTGTTTGTTATTGTCTGCGTTGATTGGTTGTTTCAAACTTGGTGGTCAATTTTTTTTGCAAAAAAATCAAGACCAGCGATT
>JAHZNB010004293.1:0-10591 GCA_027744295.1 Callyntrura guangdongensis
GTGGACGGGTGGACGGGTGGACAGGTGGACGGGTGGACGGGTGGACGGGTGGACGGGTGGAGGGACCGATCTACTTGTTCATCTACGTAATTTCCTCATGGCTTTGACATGATTTATTGTAATAAGGATGGTTAGATTTATGCAAAAATAAACAAAAATAAATAGAAAGTTTAAACGTGAATTAAATTTATGTTTTCATGCCAAATTGGTAATGAAATGGTATTTCATACTCACGTGATCATGTAACTGATTCTAAAATGTAATGCATTACCCATGAATTCTATTTACAGTGATGAATAATCTTTCAAGAGAGCCATATATTAATGAGTGCAGCAAGCTGCTACTGCATCCGCCACTCTCCCAAGTAGTATCAAATACATGGATAAGACCAGTGTTTGCTACAACGTCGACCCCATTAGTTGCTTTATGTATATAAAATACTTAGTTTAGCTGTAATAAAATCTGTCGGTTGAATGAACTAAAAGTACAGTTAATTTTACCTTGTTTTCATGAGCACAAAAGTTTCAACTAAACCTGGAGCGTGAGCTATAATCATGGCTGTAATTTTACGTTTTCATTTATGAAGGACTATTTTTAGGAAAGGAAAGATGTATGGTTTTGTAGATGTTTGGAGTACCTAAGCAGGAGGTTTGGGTTAATGTTGTTGCGCAAAGAAACACTGCATGTGATATATTCACCTCTATATTTGTCTTGTCAAAAACTTTGACAATTTAGGTACTATGACATACCATTATGAAAGACCTATCATTTACTTACTTCTATTTGAATGGTTTTTCATTGAATTCAAACGTATAACACGTCCAACGTCAAACACGTCTACTGTTTTTACCGAAAACCATAAAGACTGACTATTAAAATGAGTCATCATCCGGAAAATGCTTTAGGGCCGTTTTTGCTATTACCGAGTTGTAATTTGTTTCAGAAAACGAAGTCCTTGCTACGGTCTCTACAAGCATTAAACTGGCGGTTACCGGTGCTTTCCCCGTTTATACAGTTTCCCCGGAGGGTCGTTTATCCCGGGCGGTGTTTTCCCCGGGATACGGTTTTCCCGGGAGGATTCCCGGTGGGTGATTTACCCGGACGGTTTATTCCCCGGAGTACAGTTTCCCAGGTAGGTAATTTACCCGGACAATGTCTTTCCTGGGGAAGTAGTTTATTTATTTTAATGAAAGTTTAGGATATGTGATCATGCCAAATGATTAATAGAAGTATACAATGTAATATGTACGCTTTCCTACGTCTTCTTTCTATTTATCACAAATAAACAGTAAATGACTTTTCTTTGGTACAATGTCAAAGATGTACCCGTTGAATAGCGTATTTATATATATATTAAAGTATTTTTTGGCGTTTTTAAAGATTTGTTTTTACTCTGTCGTATACTAGGAAAATTCAAGTTTGCAAATTGTTTGTTACTCACCAAAGCAATCCATTGATAAACAGATATATCTCTCATGTAAACGTTTAGAGATAAATTGTGATAATTTATAACTGTCCACGGCTTTGTTGGTCGTAGCTAGTCATTCGTGACAGAGTTGTGCACAATTGAATTTCGCATTGTAAAACCAATTCAGAAATAAAATAAATAAAATTTTGGAAAAGAATGAGATACAAACCGTGTTAAGGTCAAGTATGTGAAAACAAGCTTTGTGATTTTATTCGTGATAAATAGAAAGAAAACGCAGGAAAGTGTGCGTATTACATTGTATGCTTCTAACTACTGAAAAAGTATTCAGTAGTTAATTAGATTGTCTTGATGTCTGTCTCTGTGTGTGTTTCAGTCTGTCGCACTGTTAGCGCGATATCTTTTGAACGCAAACGAATTTTGAAATTCTATTTTCGTCAATCAATCGTAAGGAATGCGCAGTAGCATTTATGAGTTCGAAGATGGGGTTTGGGGTGGACCCCTTAGGGTCAGCGGGAGGTCACCAATTTTTTTTCAAAAGACAACCCTACCTGAAACTTAGTGAACAGATTTTACATTTTTATGTTTAGAGTTCCAGGTTTAGTCTTTGTTTCGCTTTAAGCTCTGCTGACAAAAGAAGTAGAAAAGTAAAAACAATAAATAAATCAATGTTGTCAGAAAGACAAATATTTTCGACAGCCGTCAAGGGAATTGAATATTTGATGGCTGAAACTAATCAAAACAAGAAAAAAGGACAGTGTTAATCGTGTTGATATTTATTAAAACGAAACAAAAGTATTTACAAATCCAACAAGCATGAACATAATAATAATAAGTCGAAATTGAAATACCTAACAATACCGATTTGGTCACATCGTTTTAGTCAAGATATCCCAACCAGAGGAACACATATCGTACCATTGTAGCCCAATTTATGAATGCGTATACTAGATTATTTCGGCACGAGACAGCTAGCTCTCTTAATTAGTTAATTTTAAGCAGCCAGTCGGCAATTTCAATAACAACAGAATAAAAAAAACAAATAAATAATTCAGTATGCATGCTTTAGCATATATGTAGGTAGTTAATTAACCCATGAGTGTTTGGCATTTGGCTTTCGTGAAATAACCAAAACATGTTCTTCTGTCTATATTTAACATTAGAAAAATAAACTTAAAAGATGGTATAAGTTTAATGTATAAGTTTTTGTTCTTACTAGATCTTGTCGGGATCTCGCAAAGTGATAGTAATAAATACAAATTATAAAATACATCAAATATATTGTCTGCATGCTACACTATAGAATGTGTCCAACTTCCAGGTAAATCAATTTCAAAGTCGCATTATAAATTACAACATCCGAAGTACTTTAATTTATTACATGGGTACTCTAACATTCAAAAATTTGACATCGTTGGAGTATATATGTATAGGAAAGTCTTACTTAAATGTGTCGTCTTAAGACCGTAATAAGTTATTAAACGAAGAAAATCGATAGAGACACGTGTTCACAACTTCACATCGTTTGAAAGTACTACCCAATCTGATCAAAAATTGATAATACAGTATGATTTCTTGTTGAGTTGTTCCCCTTGGTTGTTAAAAGACAAGTTGATTATGTCTACCTATATGAAAATTCATTATCAAGCTTTATTCATAACTTCTACTTGGTATTTGTGATTGAAAAAACTGTATCTATCCCCACAATGTTTGTGCTCAACGTTTTACTGTACGGATTTTTGACTAACATTGTGGCAACGTTTTACATTGAGTTTTCACCGTACCAAAATTTGGGCTACAGTAAAAACGTAATTTCAAATCTGGGAGAAAGTTTAAACGGTTTTGGATCATGTTTAGTACATCTAATAAACTACGAGGGAATAGAATTAACTGATCATTATAAAACACCTATAATTTTGTCCCGATATGCCATTAATGCTGTTGATGGAGGCAACCACCTTAGTGAGTACTATGTATCTTCCATTTGAATTTATTAGAAATGTTGTTATGTCTAACATCTCCGAGTTTGCAGGTTGGAGCGATAAAAAATGGTTGCAACACCCTCGGTTACTTCGTTATCTTAATTAATTAACAAAGGTGATACCATGGAACTGTGAACTACATTGCCACATATTACCGCCACCTGCTACATTATCATACATATTGTACTACCGCATGTTTTATGTAGACAAACGACCAGTTAGTTGCTGCGTTGCATTCAGTACAGTTTGGTCATCAATTTTGGAGATAAATTCAGGGCACAAGCGACAACAACATGGAACAAACACGAGCGCGATGGGACGTTCTCATTTTTCATGACAAATACAATGGAAACGAATTTACATATTGGTTGCAAGGTATGTTTTTTATAACTAATATCAGCCACTACGAATTGGGTAAAATTTTTATGGAAAGTTTATCTGAGAGAACAGACGAGTAAAATAATATTTCAGGAGAAGCAATTTTTACTACAAATATCAGTTAATTTATATTGTTTTGCATGTACCTAAGCTGATACATTTATTTCAGTGGAACTGCCATGTGCTCAGAAATATAGCGATCCCCATGCTTGTATTCAATCGTCCTATAAAAACGTAATAGTTTGGTAATTACATGAATTATATCCACGCACTAACGAAGGATAACTTCCACTTTGTCTAAAATGGCATGAACCTGAAACGAAACCACAATTTCTTGCAGAACTAAAAACCAGTAAAATGGAAAGACAAGTTTTCGTAATATGTTGTACTACGTACTTGGTCCTAATGTGTCGTACCAGATTCGCCCAACGGAACACAATTGGCTTCTCAACAGGTCTTCGTACCCGACAATATCACCATTAGAAACCAGAAGACCAACACATGCACAAGTTGCACTATTTGAACGCTCGTTTGGCTTCGTCAGCTGCGGATAACGTCCCGGACGTTTGCTTTACGAAGACCTGGTGACCCCATACACGACAGTGTCATGGCTGTCAATTATTGTCATGATAGCTGTAATGAGGGTTTCATTGGCTGGGTTTAATATGTGGTGCCTCAATGTGCATCCTAAGGATTTAGCACAAAAAGAAACTAAGACAGATTTTTGGCGGTTCCTCCAAATTTTTAGTCGTTATACACTTGCAGGGTTTAAGACACTTCTAGAACAAGGGCTATATGAAAAACAAGACGATCAAAATGTAAACAATTCTAATGCTTTTCGGGTTGCAGGAGAACTATTCACTCTTTTGGCTGCATTGTCCTGTGTAATGTATACAAACGAGAAAACATATCGAATTTGGTCTCACCAATTCAACCGATTCCATATAAAACCGTAGATGAACTGATAGACGCAAACTATTCCATTTACACAGGGGCTAGTATACTGGCTGACCCTGCAAAAGTAGCAACAAAATACTTAGAAAGTACAAGGGAGGTGTTTAGAGAGAAGCCGTCTGTAGGAACGCACTGCAAAATATATGAATCCAAATATTCGGTCGACGGGAAACCAGTTTATTTTTATTTAATGTCGCCAATTTTGGCGGCTTTCAATCATTTAAATTATATTAAAGTTCCAACAGATCGTTGTAAACCCATCAAGCTGTTTAACTTTTCTAAGCAAAACGAGCGAATTTTCAATCACACACGTATGATTCCCAAAAATCAAGAGATTTTGAATCTTAGTATTCCTTCGTCGAATTTATCTACAAACAGCTTTATGCACGATTTTAAAACTAAGAAGATTGCGTTTCTTGGAATGTGGGACAGAATGATAAACGAAAAAATGTTGTACAACACTAAATTTGCGAAACACTCTGCCAAGGTTCCACTGTCTCTCTCTACGCAACAAATTGGATCAACAGTTTTTGGGCTTCAATTTCATGGCTGGGTTCCCAGGGACGTGTGGATGCGGTCGAAGAATGTACTATCATCCGGTATTTTGTCGTGGCAACTTGAATTTAAAAGCAGCCACTATAAATCAGTAAACATGCTTGACGATTTCCCAGATAAAAACTCGTTCTATCCCGCCAGTATGTATGGAAATATTTTGGTTGTGTTTGTAGTATACTTGTGCTTACTTTCAAACTGCATTATAATGTTTTTGGTAGAAAATTTTAGAACAAGCATAAATCTTATAAGCAATGCAAGAGCTATAAAAACTGTGATACATGTTAGTCTCTTACTTGCTTGGTACCGAGTAAAGAAATAAATACGATGACTTTGATAAAATCAAATAACATATCTGCATTATATTGTTTAAGTGATGTATTCCTTGAAATCGTACTGTTTCCGGGGTAATCATTGTTGGTTTTATGCCAAAATTTGCCGAGAATTTCCGAATGTATTTACTTACGTTATGATTTAAAATAAAACAATAGTTTAAGATGTATGTTGAAACTTCGTGGAAATCATACTTTAATGTTGTTTAATTTTATCGTAATAGTGACGGTGTAGCTGTACAACCATTTGTATATACTAAGTACACTTTTAATAATCCGCCATAAGTTGTTGTGTAAATACTGGGAGACTTAATGTATTTAATGTACGTCTTACATATTACGAAACTATGTATTTATGTTTACCAGAATAGCAAGTAAGTGATTCAAAATGTATTATCCAAAATCTCATTGGTACATAAATCATGTAAGCTTGAATAGATTTAGACAAACTTCTTCGGTTTAAAGCAAAATTGTATCCAGAATGACGTGAAAAGGGAAACACCTGTTTACAGAATTAGAATATTCTTATACAATTGACTACCTTTTTAACAATCTAAAAGTATATTAAGGCCGGGTTCCACAACAATGATTATCCCCCTAATTATAACTTCCTCCGTCACCTCGTAGGAATTAAACATTTCCCAAAGTTTAACCCTATAAAAACAAGTTTCCAGTGCGATTAAATGTTCCTAATGTTTAACCCCATATTAAGACAGTTACACCATAGATAAAACGTTTTTATTGTTTACCCTACATTAAAAAAGTTGAACCAACGATTAAACGTTCTAAAGGCTTAACCCTAATGGTTGTGACATACTTATAATCTGAAATAACACCTAATCTGTCTGTCATCACCTTATCATAACCATCATCAATTTGAAATTTGAGCATTGGTTCTTGTATTTGATTTCATTTCAGAGTTACCAACCTATCTTAGGCAGAAGATAACCAATGTTTTCTGCCTAACTAATTTAATTATGGAGCTTAGTCAGCGAATATTCTGCATCATCAAATGTCACCCATCGCTTTTAGCAGGTTTCAGGTAAGCTGTATCAATAGATATCAGCAAAGAACGACTTAGAACGAGAAATTTTTTTTGATTTCAACAGAGGAAGCATCACAACAATACTTTATGCCTATTTATGATGTATTTTTGATTGATGTATTACAAGGCAATAGAGTAGATAAATAATACAATTATTTGAAACGCGCTTTGGTTTCATCATCTTTTCTCATCACTTTATCCACCAACTCAAGAACATTTCAAGCCGTACCAAGTGTACTGAAAAGTCAGCATAACAGATAAATATCGACACTACAGATAGTATTGAGACAAGTATGCAATTTTTATTTTTCAATATGCTTTCGTTAGAGTTAACTCATGTTATACTGCAATGTTTTACGTTCTCAATTCCGTTGTAAATTGTTTCTCCGCAGATGGTTAAGCCTAAATCATCAATAAATTGTTATTAAAAAGAATATACATTTTAATTAGCATTTCAAGGTTAGAATAAACAAAATGACTTTGTTCTTGATAATATGCCTATTTTGCGCTCAATCGTACCACTGATATTCACTAACGACAAAGTGTATAGATATAACTTAAGTTGATAAACCACTACAGCTTTTTTACGCTTATATGATTATTCACATAAAAAAAGTCGGCGGAGGTAACAATGTGGACTAGTGCCATGAGGACCGTTTGTGG
The DNA here is from genome assembly GCA_027744295.1 of Callyntrura guangdongensis. NCBI lineage: Eukaryota > Metazoa > Arthropoda > Collembola > Entomobryomorpha > Paronellidae > Callyntrura > Callyntrura guangdongensis. The sequence goes on from JAHZNB010004293.1 coordinate 7,333, forward strand.
AAATAGTGTTACCAAGATTTCTGCTCCGGCTTTTCGTGTTCTTGTTTTATTGTTTGCTGTACCCACTTACTGCTACAAACACCATCGCCTGTCTTCTCCTAGTATCGCTGCAGATAAGTTTCAAAATCAATTGAAATCAAAACCAATATTTCATATATATGAGGATGCTGCTGACTTGTTAACCAGTGACCCAATTCTAACTCGTCGTTTGGTCGTAACAGAGGAGAAAATAGTAACCGGTCTCAAAGAATTTCTGAAGTCCAAAGAAAGTAGGACGGAACTTTATGAGGATGAGAAAGCTTGTTTGACGTGGATACAAATGTATTTGAATGAGTACGACCAAGTGTCGTCCGTTCTGAACCTGTCTATCAGCATTGAGGACAAGGCTTTAACAGTGTCGCAAAATCCAATCCTTATTTTCAAAATGATGCGGCGTATCTGGTTGACTCTGATGGACGCTGTAGACACATGCAAAGTTGACTGGTCATGTCGTGTAATTGTGAGATGTTGTTAAATTGGCATTTAAAGAGGCAAGCTTGAGTACCGTGAAGGAACAGGATTGGGAGGATGCTCGTCTTGGATTCCTAAAAATGCAATATGTTTACGGTCTAGATGCCATCAGTGAAGTAAGGACAATCCTTCAATTAAAATTTCCCAGATACACAAATTTCCCTGAATGGTCTGCCAACCACCCAGTCAACGTCGTGATACATATATACATTTCAGTAAGTGTTCATTTTTAGATAAGACTGGGAATTTTTAAGAGCATTCAAACACCAGTACCTTTATACTATGAAGATTGCCGGGATTTGGCCGAAAAGGCGCTATATATGGAAGCATATACGCTCGCCTACCAGTGGGTTGTAGCTGCTAACTTAGCCTTGAATGAGAACCGACATCTTGTAGGCTTGAATTTGGAAAATGCACGAAATCAACTAAATGAGTTTATAGGCTATTTGACTAATGCAGACAACATTGCCAAAGCGGATGAGTTATACATTAGGTTCGAAAAGAAACCGCAGACCAAATTTAAATCCCTTAATGATTTTTCGCATTACGCCTCCTGCAGGGAGGAAACTATTCTGCCGACACTTGTGTGCCGGTATGAAAGGAAGCAACATCCGTACTTTTTTATAAATCCTATGAAAATTCAAGTGATTTCTTCGGAACCAAGAATATTTCAAGTTTACGATGCCATTAGCGCAAAAGTATCCCAATACTTTGAAGAAAGTTTTATGCAAAATGTCAGCAGCTCTGGAGTCAAAATCAACAATAAGAACCGAAAACTTATAGTGCCACCTAACGTCTCTAACAAAAACTTCAGCAATTCTGCTTTTGGTTCAAGTTACTTTGTCCTGCAATCCGACAACCCGGCTCTATTGAATATTAGAAGAAAACTGGAAAAGTTATGGACGCGGGAAGAGATTATCACTACCAGTCTTTGGAAGGTTGAAACAAACAGTGCTTTAGGAAGATTTGATGATCGAAAAAACTCGGTACGTATTAAAGTAATAAATTATTTATAAATGAATATATGCACTCTTTGCTGTACATTCGTAGAATAGCGTTATTATTTTGAAATGTGAATTTTTTGTAATTTTAATGCAGATTGTAATGGAAGGGGTGCCGAAATTGAGTGTTTTTGGCTTTATTCAAATATTTGTAAGTTCGGTTCTATTTTAATATGTGTATTGATGAGTAAAATAATTGTCTTCAATAATATGCATAATATCATTCCATTGAATAAAGATGTCGTAAACTTTTTCCTCCAGACGTCCGATGTGACTCTCGGTGGAAGCTTAGTCTTCAAAGCTCCCAGCCATCCTGGCGGCATTTGGGTGGAACCTGTAAAAAGTTCTGCCATAGTATGGTTACAGCCCAGAAATGACCGTGATTCGGATCGCTGGCTGACATATGCGGAATGTCCCATCATCCTGGGAACTAAAAATCGTATTGATTACATAGCTAAGCTAATGTCCAAAATAAAACCAAAGTAGCGGAAAATTTTCAATAAGTTCAAGAAAAACTTTATTTTATTGCAGTGGTTCAAATGTGGATAACCCAGACAAACATCTAACTATTCTAAAACTTTTTCTGAACCAGAATAACCTGTAAAAACCTAATAGTATGAAGTAAATGAATTTCAAACATTTTACAAACTTGCAGTTGATAATTGCAGTAATTATGTCGATAAATTAGGAGAAATGGTGTTTTGTTTGAGAATGATATACAGACGTTTTAAAACACGTTTGATTTGAACTTTTCGTCGAGAATATTTACATGATACACGTGTTCTGCAAATTTGTCCGTAAAGTTAGAAACGTTTGCTAGTGGTTAGTCTGACAAGATAAATGTCATTTTGTCAAAATGTCGTAGATTTGCATGTATTTAACGACAACCATGAATCGGGTTTTCCGGTGACGGGAAGAAATTTGATTTGCAGTTTTTAGAAGTTATTTTTTCTTGAGAAAAACAGAATGCAGAAAAATTTCAAATTCAGAATTTTTTTTTCAGCGAAATTTTTTTGAGAATGATTTTTTTTTAGATTTTCCAAATTTTAGATTAGTTGACTGAATGCTCATTTGAGTTATAAGTAAAACATGGTACCAATGGTATTTATGTATGTGGTGCTGACGCTCGTAAAATGTTTAGGTTTCCCGCAGTCACTCGCTGGGAATCACTGTAGTAGCTCGACATGGTCAGATGTAGACGTATCCCGACCATCCATTCTTTGTCATGAACATAAGAGGGATTTCTCATACAAAAGTCGAGTGGTCGGTCGTAGGGAATAGGACTTAAATAGGAGACCCCTTTACATTGCGTGTGAATTTACAATGTACCTGTAAGTACTGTATAACTTAATATGCTATGTGCTATGCAAACTTCCAGTAAAAGTGGGGAATAAGTAGCATTGAATTCCAATAAATAAACGGTTGTAGGTTGTTGTAGCAATGTTGGCAAGCGATTTTAAAGCCATGCAAAGGTGGCAAGTGAAAATCACAGCCATGCAACGGTCAGAAACCTTCCAGGCGTACCCCTAGCCTAATATCAATTTTGGTCAGCGTACCCCGAAACCAAAATTGTATTTGTTTAACCAAAATTATGTATATGTGTACGAATACGACACAATACTACGCCAATAAATGTATAGCAATACCTAAAACTATCTTCTTGTTGGTGAGCATAACGGATTAGGTCGTCAAACCTTTTTTGCTGATAAGAAAAACGAAACAAGCTTACGGACACAACTTAAATAAAA
>JAHZNB010004294.1:0-10159 GCA_027744295.1 Callyntrura guangdongensis
AAGGGACTACTGGGTTCGGGAGGAAGTGGCAGAGGTTCAGTTGGAGCCAGAAACCCCATTTAGAACCTAATACCACGAAGGCGAGAAGGCCTTTAGAACCTGATACTGTGTTTGACAAGGTTTATAGCGCTAAATGTCAGAAAGGCTGTATCCGTTTATCAAAACTGAGCACGGCACACGAAAACGCAAATCGGTGATAGTATTCATGGTGAATAACTTAGAAACCCCCAATGGGCTTTGAATTCATACTAGTACAGTGAAAAACATCTTTTCTGGTTTCCAGTGCGCTCTGGTATGCGTTTCGTTTTTCTACGACAAATGGAAAATCAGCAGAAAATGCTTTAATAGCATTGTCGTAGTGAACGTTGCAGGTTATCAAGAATCCATAACCAGGATATAAAATGTGTGATTTTCTAATGTCGAATACGGCAATATCTTCATTTGACAAATAACTGTAATCAGCCAATGGCATTGGAAACTTCATTGAGTGCTGGTAATGTGAGGATATATTGCAATACAGAATTTAACACGCAGACGTTCAGAATTTTGGATGACATGCCTTTTTTGGCAGTGTGAAAGTCCGCCAATTAGGCCCTGTGAGACGTCATGTATTATTGCCGCATTTTTGCAATACTGGTAGGGAGTCTTGGCGTAAAACATTCCTGCCGTATAGCTAAATCCCGGTAGGCCAAATTCGTACAGTACAGAGTAACGATACTTGTCCATTGTCATTTTATTCATTGACTTTGATATTGCTTCCAGTGCCTCAACTTGCCATAATAAATGAGCTTTTGCGTAATCTTTTAAATTTAAAAAACCAGATTTGACAAAATACTGTTTCACCATTTTATATTCACAATCACTCAAAAGTCTCTTAACACTAAAATCAAAAAATGAATCTTGGGGAAAATTACATGTCAAATCAAATTTCTCTACATTTAAAATAAATTGGCAAAAAACCAGAGTCAAAATTTTGTTTGTAGTTTTTAAATAAATGTTGGTAAGGTTGAAATTAAATTTTGTATAGGTTCGCTAAAAAAGTTTTCAATGAACACAATTCGAAATAAGTTTCTAGCAATAATTGACAAAACTTCATTTTTTCTTGGAACTATGGAAACGTTGGTGTTAAAATGTTCCTTCAGGGTAGCAACGATTCGTTAAATCGTCGCTTGATGACATCCGCGGGCCATAAATACGATAAAGTTTCTTGGCGGAATTTGCAAATTGCAACTGCGCCATATATACGAGATTTTGTTTGGTAAACTACTATCAACAAAAGTAGAATCTGTAATGTGATGATGCAGTTGTGGAGTATTGCTCTCTATATCCATCGGTTCACAACAGCTCTCACACGTAGTTGCGTTAAGACTCTTTAAGTAATCCTCAGTGTTGGCACAGAGTGGTTGTACACGTGTCTTTTGCAAATGCAACAAGTAATCCGCGCAGCTTATTATGGTAGCCACTAGCGAACGAATTACGTCATTATTGCCCACACTAGTTTGAGAAAAGACAATTTTTTCATGCATGTCATAACCCTGAACAGAGTACCCCAATTCCACAAAGTCTTCATTCTCATCAATTGCAGTTACCAAAGAGAAACAAGCAAAATAAGGAGGGGATTAGTTTGTAGTAGTCTGCAAACTTGTAGTAATCTGATTTCGGGAACGTAATGTTCAATTTGGAAGCAACATGGCAATATTTTTCGTGATTTTCAAGTACATTTCTACTGTACATATTTGTACAATATCTGCACTGAAACCTCTTTTATGCGCAGGAATTCCCAAAGAACTTTGATTCGTTCTGAATCAACACAAAATGAAACTGATTCGTAAACTTTTTGTCTTTATGCTTGACCAAGAGCAGAGAAATGTGAGACTTGGGCTTAAATAGAGTTGTTATTCTTACCGGAAGCACACGTTCTTCTTTCGTGTCGTAGCGAAAAAAGTTTACACTAATATTGCAAGCTTTCTTTGCTAGCTTTTTAAGTTTTGGAGACAGAGACTCTAATGTTTTGCCAGGGTATTTTGATAATGCAAATAATTCGTTTGTAGTTTTAATATTCACCAAGCCCTTTCTGTATTTTAGGGACATAGGAAGATCAATGTATGAGCCCACTGAAGTTGTATGAACAGCAGCAAACGAGCACAATAATTTGTTAACGTAAACAAGAGTGTACCCACTTTTTTCATTTTGGTACAGGTTCAAGGTACTTATTAAATAATTTAGTTGAAACTCCAGGATTGGCTGAATGTAGTTTCTGTAAGTAAAAAGTAGAAACGGGCTATTAAAAAACGTTGAACCATCTTTAGACTTTTGTTTTCCCTCAGAGACAAATAAAACGTCAGTTTAACTTTAAGATTTTTATACACGGTCAACTGCCTCGCTGTCAAATCATTGACGTGTTCAGACACAGAGTCGTAAGCATCTGATAGCAATAAATACTTGGAATTAAATACATACTGCCATGTAGACAAACATCCATTGTCAGCACGTTCGGTAATGGTAAACGGGTTACTCGGGTTTTCCGTTCCTAACCCTACAAGTGCACGAGTTTTGGAATCGTGTGTAGTCAAATTTTGTACTATCTCACCGCATCTACACATGTGATTTTCGTACAAATGAACCTGGAGTTGTTTCACCTTCTTTGTCACATATGTGCATGACCCTACACAGCACTGAAACTAAACAAGGAAAACATAAACGGAATATAATATAACATAATAATAAAATATTTTAAGTTGCCACTCTTTCCACAATGCCCTTCCTAAGGCTGAAGAGAAATGATCAGTTTTGCGTTTCCATCAATTGATTTTATATCATTACTTAACGTTGCAAGACATGTTAAACGTTTATGGTTACTGGGTTTCATGAGAAGAATACATGGTTGGCAAAGTAATAAACAACACGTTGTCAATCACACATTCTACTCTGTACGTTAAACGTCCTGGAGAGCCTCTGTAATTTTCAGAGGAAACGTTATTTTCTGGAACTGTTCCCTTGTCGCCTCCTTGACGTTTTATTTTTAACAGGGTAAAGGCTTTTCTGTGCGGGTTACTTTGCTGTCGTCACGTGGACTGCATGTTGGACATATTACATTAAACATGTGAAAATTTGTAATGGCACCGTTCATACAAATTAAAATCATACACAATTTTGCCAATAGTGTTGACGACAGTCCGGCAGCATATTGTCTATTTTTGGTGTTCTCTTTCAATCCACTATTCAAAATAAGTTTCTTTTCCGCAGAACGTTTATTTATATGAGCGTCGTAAAAATGCGCACACCGAGTTTCACAGGAAGGGACCACAATGGACAAGATGCAAATTAACACTTTGCATTACTGTAGTACCCACCCACCAGTACGCGCATGCAATACGTACCAGTGAGCCGCATAAAGCGGGTAACTCGTCAGTCAGTTCAAGTCATAAATTTAGTTAACAAAAACTTAAACTTATCAGAGTTGCACAACACTTCTTGTCTGTTTAGGTTTTTTCTTGTTTCCCTCCCTGTTCCAAAAGGTAGGAAGGAATAGGCGAATTTTTTGTAGTAACTTTTAATAAGCTGGTCAGGGTTTTTTTGGCAAATGTGATAAAAGGCCTATGCCATCAAAATCAAACACGTAATTGCTGTGAACAAAGTGAAAATTACCATCACCGGAATAGCCCGAAAAGTCGCGCCGAATTTGCTCTTCGGTAAAAATAAACGTTTTTGATGGATTCCACAGATTCAGTGTTGGATGAGTGGTCGAATAATTTTATATTCTTGAAAATTTCTTGCTCGCTAACGTGTTTTATTTTACCGAGGAGGTACTTTTGTGCAAATGATTCACGAAATACTTGCCAGATTTGGTTGTCCCAGTATCCCTTTTCCACACCGCTTATTGCACTGTAACACACTTTGTGGTCACATGGTACAGTTTTCACAAACCTTTCAACGCTGTCATAGCAGTCTTGGCTTTTTCCGGTCAAGATATCATCAAAATCAATGCCTGCACTGAATTGGTAATATTATTCACGACTTACCAGCAGCCGTTTCCAGTATCAGAACTATAATGTATTGTGGTCTCTCCCTCGTAACATGAGATTGGGCGAGTGTTGTTTAGGTTTCCCGCCTTAATAATCCGTCGAAAACTAAACTCCCTACAGTAAACTCAAATTCGGAATTGAAGTTCGCAGTAATCGTGGGAACACAAAACTGAATAAATTTTCCCATTCTCGGTTGCATCGCAACACAATATGGGATAAGGATTTTTACGCACATACTATAAACTTTAATTTCTAGTTGACTAGCATTGCAAAATTTGCATTGGTAAATATCTGGTACTCATTTTTATTCAACCAACAAATAATATTACAACGCGTGTCATACTACTTGTTAATACACATAACGTTTAAGACTTCTAATATTCTTTGATAGCCAGTCCTAATTTCTAACTAATATATAACTAGTTAAAGAAGTTTACTTAGCCAGTTGCATTTTCTCAAATCGAGTTGCAGAAACAATTTGAATTTTGTAGTTCGAATGAAAAGTTAAATGACTTGATGATTTTAGCTCACTTTATATTGTCTGTTTTAAGCCATGTTCTATGAATTTCATTACATGAACTTTATATCTACCAATTGTTTTTAGAATAGCACTGTATAACAGAACCCACAAGTCAAAACTTTAAGAAGGTTGACGTGCTTTTAGCCAAACATTTTAGCAAATACTATGAACCATAAAAAAGAGGTGAAACGAGTCGGCAATTTAGATGACACCACTTGGTCCGACCCTATATTTTAAAACTCTCTTCAACCCGACTCGATAAAATTAAAATTTTGTTCACCCCGACCCGATCCGTCGCGTTTGTCTTCTGACCCGACTCGGCCCAAACCGATCAGGTCGAGGTTCCCGTCAACACTTTACTCTACATATCCTCAGCAGTGCTTTCGAAGGCGCATAATAAGATACAACACGAAGTCCTTATTTATATGAAGCTATAATTTATGATATCGTTGAATCAGTAAACAGGTAAGATTCCATACGGTAAATACCTTCTCGTTTCCGAAATAAATGTATGGAAGCTTTTCTCCCGTCGACTCAGAGAAACGTAAAATCATACATCATTTTGAGACGGACAATGACTTCACGTTTGAGTATCAGGATGAAAAAATTGCAAACTAATACTAAACTAAACGTTTTAATCTTAATATTTAACTAATTTAGCAATGCATATATTTCCATTAAATAATTGGCTTTTACACAAACCATTCCATTACAGGATTAAAAGCACATACATTGGTGGGTTAGTATACTTTAAAAAACATGCAAGTTCAAAGCAGCAACATCAATTCGCCTTACCGACATCGTAGATAGCATAAATTAATATTTTGACGAATACAAGGAAATCCTGTTATCAAATTGTTGCAATATGTATATTATGATTTTGTATGAGTATACATGTAGAAAGTACTGCTACAAAGTTTTTTCGAACATTGTTCTAAGTACCAATCTAAATGATCAATTAATAAACAGAAAGACTGCATCGTTTTTTACACTCCAATTTACAATTTTAGTAATCTCCTTACAATCTTATTCATCTTGACCAATTTCCGCTTCTTATTCGACTTTACCATCATCTTCCTAATCTGATAAATTCTCACAATCTTTATCACTTTCTTTATCATTTTCTTCATGATCATCATCTTGTTCAAAATCCCAATCCAAAAAGTGACACCTACGGGCGGTGCTGTTGCCTGATTTACGTATAACGCAAAGTCTTCTCAAATATATAATGCAAATTACAAGAGCACCAGAAAATAAAGTGAATTCTTTTTCCTTAATATAAAAGTCCACGACGTAAAGATTACCTAGCATGCTGTCTTGTGTCAATTTTTTCCGCTCCTCTCGTTGGCCAATTAGAGTAAACTCATCTTCTTGCGGGTTGAACTTGAGAAACCAAGCCTCGAGTTCGTTGCATCTCATTTTTACTGGACAGTTGGTCAAGTACATCTGCAGTTTCTGTAGCCGCCTCATTTTCTTGACTGGACTGACAAGTGTCAAGTCAAGGTTGATGAGAAAATCCTGCTTTATTTGCTGCATCATTTCCAAAAATTAAAAGTGATCGTTATTATTGCCACGAACACGTAATTTCAGAGAAAGGATTGCTAGCTCCTTCATACTTGACGTAGAATTTTGAACCCAGTTTTGCCAGCAAAGGAAAATGTTTACCCACATTCAGTAAAACCAGTGTTGACCATTGAGTACTTTTCTCTGAACAACAAAGCACCTGTAGACCCTCCATCACAGGAAGGACGATGGTTTACTTTCCAGCACTGACACTCTCCAACGTTCAAATGAGCTCAAACTCGGTACCTCTTATTTACATAAAATAGTATATCAATTTTTTAATCGAAATGAATGACGAGTTTTTCATCTTTCTCTTTCGGAAATGGTAAAAATTGATCCCTGTTGGGTACATTTGCCACACAGGCAAGAGACAACCCTTAAATGTGGAAATGCATATAACGCCGAAATGCTATAGTAACATTTACGACTACATGCCACAGCACTTCTGATCCCTAAAACTATTTCAGTCGCTATTTTCGATTACTTTTCTAAAGCGAGGTACGACATTCAAAAGATATAAGTTCCAAGATGCCGCAAGCAAGGTTGGGTGTCATTCCTGGACGCCACCCTCATCCCATATTGTCGAAATTATCCTCAAGTGACTTATCCGAGTTTCCAGAGGTTGTTTTCGCAATTTACCGTCAGCGTCTAATGTACGCAAGTGGTCATGAAAAGCGCCCTTGTCTATTTACTAACCTGCAGAAACTGGTAACTCCTGTCGAATCTGCTAATTGAAACATAATACCACTCACTATCAATACCATATCATGATTGTCCCTATTAGCTAACTACAAAATGAAAATAACAGTGAGCCATTTCTGTGATTGTAGTCATCTTCTATTTTGCCAGTGCCATGGTCGACCTAAGATGCATTCTGTCAGAATCGAAAATTCGGCGGAAGTCTCATTGTTTCAGTCAATTTGGGTTATTACGCTGACGAAACCTATTGCATCTAGTATTGAGATTAGCCTGTTTGCCTGTCTGTCCGTCATCCAAAACTCTACAGGCCAGACGCTTCAGCCGATTTGGCACAAATTGTCACACATGTACATTACGGAAGTGGTATTTCCAGGATACAGCATATTTTCGTCGACCAAAGTTCACATTTGAACTTTAATCAAAATGCCTCCAATTTGGCACTTTGGTGCCTTAGGTTAGTGACATCTCTGGGGGTGCAATTTAAACAAATTTGGTTGACCACCGTAGGATCATTTTTAGGTAAAAAATAGGCCACATTGGCTCAAACTTTATATGGCGATACTGAGTCAACTGACAAGCCAAAATATCATGTCGTCATCACCTCAATCAGCATGTATCAATACAAAACTTTCAATACTAATACTAATACTTGCAGAAAAAACAATGACAAACGCCCGTAGTCCTAGGAAAAATTGATGGGAAAGTGAAATCGCATTTTTGTTACGCAACATTCATTGCTTTTTGCGCGCGACTCGAAATTAGTGTAAAAATTCTGATATATGTAAGAGTATATTAGTATTGGACGAATTGCGGAATACAAAGGCTTCCGTTTGTGTATTGCTAGAGTATATTTTATTCCATCCATGTTTGACGGCAATTAGTATTTTTCAGCGAAGAATCGGATTCATTCTATTTCGATAATTTTATTTCATTTACCAAGTCACGTTTACTTAAAGAACAAAACATTCTTATGTGGCTTACGAATTGACAATATTATACCAGGCACATACACAAACGACACCAATTGTCGGTAGCCTGCAAACCTTCTCATTACACTAGTACTTTACCCAATTTCTACTAAAGTCATATAATACATATCATAATATCGTCGCTGTATCTTTGTCATCATCATCTACTACTAACGTTATGGTTTCCTCTCTCAAAACTGCACCCGAGGCGCTACATTTGTTTAGGGCCTTTTATCAGTATTATAATTATTGATTGCCAGCAGTACAGCAGCTAACAAATTTCTTCATTTATTCATTCGTCATAAAGCACTTAGCTTACATTGATGGCTCAGCCACTGGTTATCATAGTAGAGATTGATAATATAATATTTTGTAAATGTAAGTACCTACACATACGTGCAAAACTACACTTTATTAGTAAACGCACTCTCTTACGCATACTATATAGCCTTGGCAATACTGCCTACCCGCACTTTACTTTTTACCCGGGCAGTGTAGGCCTGAGAGGGGAAATGTGTGTCATCTAGGCCCATAACGCACAAAATCAGTAGCGCACATGCGCAAACTCCGCACACGCACGGTATATAGTCCGCACATGTCATTTTACGCACGGTACGTGCTTCGCACAAGTATTTTTACGCACGGTATATACTCCGCACGATCATTTTTGCGCACGGCATATTCTTCGCATAAGCCATTCTCCGCCCACACATTTTATTTTGGTGTCTACTGTAGTTTGTTGTGAGCCTTTTCTTGCACCGTATATTCATTGCAAGCTTAATCATGTGCAGAGCGCCCTTAAAGGTATCAAATTTTAAAAGTGAACCTGGACGTGTGGGTTCGACGTGAATTTTTTTGTCATACAATGTCTGTGTAGTATTGTAATAACCACCCTATTTGGTAACACTACACTACCAATAAATTACAGTAGACACCAAAAGAAAAGGTCTGGGCGGAGATTGGCTTGTGCGAACAATAAGAAAAAGCCCAGGTGTCAATTTCAGGTTGTACATAATTTCTCAGTTGTTTGGCCTAATATTCAAAATTGATTTTTGCTAAATTTATGTAACAAATTGCACCATACGAAGCTTTTATTATTTCAAAATATCAGGTGCTCAAAAAACCCGGTATACAGTTCTGGGTTTCACCCTATATGCCCGTCGTCTTATCCTGATAATGAAAACTGATTCAGCAATCAAAGCCAACGTAACAAATTGCACTAGGCGGAGCTTATAACGTTTCAAAATACCGGGTATTCAGAAAAACACGGTAGACAGCTTCGGGTTTTACATATTTTTCTCGGTTGTTTATCCCAATAATGAAAAATGGATTCCAAAATCAATATCTAGGTAATTAAATTGAACTACTAAAGGCTTTTGAAAATACTGGGTATTGAGATAAAACCCGGGAGTTTTTCGGGTTTCACCATATATGTCCGTCGTTTAGCCAAATATTGAAAAACGTAATAGCAAGTAAAACGTATCATCTGTGCTAGATGTTTGTGTAATTTTATTAAAAGAACCCTTAAACACTTTTGGTAATTATAGTCAAGTAATTGATAGTCACTGCAAATTTATTATTTTGCACGTAAATTTAATTAAGTTCGCAAGTTGATTGCTGATAAATAATAAATAATTAAATATTTTAATTTCAATTAGTAATTAACTGGCTGATAATCAAGGTAAAACTTAACTATAATTAAGCGTAAGAGTCCATTACTAATAAATTTTGATGAATTTATATTGATTTTTTCTAACGTTTATTAAGTTTTACCGTTATTATGAACAAGTTAATTACTAATTGACAATTTAACTAGATAATTAACTAAATTAGATATTTGTAATTGGCTAATTAGTGACTGACTCGCTCACCTAATTAAATATATGTTTTAACATGATTTGCAATGAGTTAGTTAATAATTAACGAATTAATTATTTCTTGAAATAACTATAATAATTAAAAGTGGTTGGGTGGTTTCTCTAATGAAAGTAACTTTTGCTTATATATATAGTATGGATTTTATTTTTTCAAATTTTCGGCTTAATCAAATACATTATTGCTTTATTTTAACTTAATTGGTCGTAGCAATGATAATAACTGAACGAGATGAACTTTATATTATGTGCACATTTAGCTTCAGTGGTTTTATGCTCATACGAAAGAAACAACAATACTTGCACGCACTTTGATATCGGTTAATTACGAACTTTTGTTAATTTTAATTGCATCATTTAGGTATCGAAATGGCAAATATGAGGCAATTAATTGGTGACGAACGACCCGACTTTGACGGCAAAAATTTAGGTAAAACAGCGCAAAGTTTGGAAATTAATTTAGAAAGCTTCCAAACTATCTGCAACACAAAGAAACCATGGCTTGAAAAG
>JAHZNB010004295.1:0-28538 GCA_027744295.1 Callyntrura guangdongensis
TATGTATGTAATTGTTTGCACGGAAATGTGCTTCACGTTGTAAAGTATATCATATCATCATCATCATCATCGCCATCGTAAGCTATTAAAAATGGTAAGAACAACAACCAGATAGCGTAGTAAAAATTGGTAAACCGACCAGAAAACCTTATGATATTATGGGACGTTCTTGAGTCCATCTCTACATCGGGTTTTTATTTAAAATGCAGCTGGGAATCTGCATGCTAGTGTGTGGGGGGTTGGGCTTTGCCCAACTCGTATTCTCTTCATTCAGTGATACAAATATAACTGTAATGCATGTATCTTGACAGTCCATAGTGGTAATAAATAAACGGGCTGATATTGCTAGTCTGAGAAAAATTTGGTGATGAATCATCGTTATGTTATGATCAAGCTGATCATCATCATCACTATCACCAACAGCAAATTCAGATCTGGTTTATGATTATCTCCACCCAACATCACATCTTTACCACACAACGACGATGACGGTATGTAAACTTTTGTTTTGCGAACTTTGCTGCTATTCGTTCTTGTTGTTGTTGAGTTGAGTTCAGAAGGCGTGTGTGTACCGGACAGCAGCAAGCACAGCACACAGAGCGTGGCCACAAAGGAACTTAAAGGCCAGACGGATAATAATAATTATGATGTGTTCATTCAGGAAAAAAAGAGAGAAAAACACTGCTATTTTTGTCTTGACTTTACTGTCATTTCTGTTCAACTTCCGTGCTTTTACTGCCGTGCTAGAAACGTCGGCGTCTGTTGCTGCCGTAAAAGTACAGCAAAACGCGAGGGAAAATGTCTCTGTTCACTTGAGAAACTGTCTCGTGCGATCCATTCATTTTGGGCGTTATTATGTCTACATTTATACCTATCTACCCTCCACTTCTCTCTCTCTCTGTGCATTTACAACATTTCTCATAAATTGTCTCTCTACTCTTTATGCCTCATAACTTTAGGATGGTGATACTTTCGAACAGTACACACACTCACACACAAGCAGAGAGAGAGAATGGCATGTAGGTTTTTCGATGACTTTTACGGTGACCCTTTTGCACATTTTCATCTCTTTATTTTCTTTTCGTCTCTTCCCCTCCCCTCCTTTATCTTGTCTCTCTTCCTTTCATACATAAACACATAGCTACAAAACACATAAAAAACCATTTTTTTGTACATACACTTACCGTAATAAGAAAACGTACTCTTGTGTGCCGCTCTTCGGAGTAGTGGTAGATCGAGTTGTTAAAAGCCCCAGATTCAAGAGCAGGGAGACCAATATGTAGTATAGTAAATGCATAGGTAAAAGCGTCCATTTGTCGTCATGCAATGAATTTTACCCATCTCTCTCTTTCGCTCTCTTTCTCTGCCCCTTTTCGCTCCCTTCATTGGTCGCTCTTTATCGTAGTCGAAACCAGGCATCCTACGTTCAAGTAATTTTTCCTGGATAATTCTCCCATCATCATCATAACCAAGACCGGGAAAAGAAAATAGGTTTGAGGTCCCATTTTTTTGTACTAAATGTTCGGCGAGTTGTAAGTTGACGTATTAAGTATAGGTATACTTGTGATTACTGCTTGCTCGCCTTTTGTTTCTGCGTGGATAAAAAATATGGGTGCTTTGAGAGAGAGAGCAGAGTGTTTTTGTGTGTCTGATCTGAAGCTATATGAGTTTGTTATCGTGACTGAGTTGGCCAAAAGACTGAACGACGTTTAACTTAACGTCTTGATATACCTACAACCACATTACTTCAGAAACACTTATCGCGTTAGAAATTTTAAAGACGGTATTACTATTCAGTATTATGATGATATAACGAAATCCAATTTCCAATGTTGGACCAGCTCCTATACAGCGCTAGTAGCATCATCGATATCAGCACCCACAACCAGAAAAGAAGCGACCATGGCAACCGCAGTACCACCGACACTCAAATTCCTATCTTAAGGATGGGAAATGAAGCGGTAGAGAGAGAGAGAGAGCGTGTTGGAAAGAGATGGAACTCAGTAAGGACTGAGTATTCGTATATTATTCAACTATCCATATTTTCGTTGTATGTATGTACGTATATCTGTCTGTCTGCACAACAAAAAGGAGAGATCATTAGAAATAGAAAATGATAGTTTTATACAATATTGGGCTGCCTATTGAAATAGGCGTGTATACACACACACCTAATGTATAGAAAGATACCTAATAACGTACAATACCTACAACATAGATTATTAAGGCAAACAAAACCCCACGCTGCACTGCATTATTATAGTTATTTTACTAACTTACATACATATTGACTGACTGTGTGATCTTTAAGCTAGCTCGCAGGCAAATCTGCAGTCCCCTTCCTTTATGCTGACTGACTGACTGTGTATTGTGTGTGTGTGTGTGTTTGTATGCTTCTCCATCTTTTTCTCCCTTTTTTATTTTCTCGTTTCATCCATATGACGACGATCTTAGCATGAAAAAGGAAATTTTCCCCTATCGTACCGTACACAACGGAGGCAGCGGGATATATGGTGTAGAGCACTACGTGCGCGTCCTGTTCGGAGAACAGGAGCAGTACCATAATAACGAAATAAAAAAGATGAAACGCATACATGGACGGCCAGAATAGAAAAGTGGCTTGAAACGGAACTAGAAAGACCAGAGAGAGAGAGTTTCCGAGAAAAAATTCAAAAGGCGTTTTAAGTTGTAATAGGAAGCAGACAACTGCTAAAATATTTGTATTCTCAAGCATATCACATCATATCCGTCCGTCCCGTTCGGATAAAATATAATGTTCATAAACTATTATATGTATTAATAATTCCGTACGTGTACGTATTTATTTTATGCAATAATGTACATATGTCCGGATTTACATGCAGTTTTTGCTTTCTGCATAGACAATATGTATAAACTATAAACTTGGGCACTTAACAAAGTGTAAGAGCATTTGGTAAGTTGTGCCCACCCGCCAGTCAACTTGCGATGTTGAACAGATAAGACAACTACAGAAAAACTAAGAGAAAGGGTCGTTGGGACGACGCGAGAGAGAGAGAGAGAGAGAGAGAGAGAGGCTACAACTTTGTCATATCCGTTTTTCCGCTGATCTTTAAAGCTCGCCATAGGAAAGTTGGAGCAGACAAGTGACAAGACACTACTCACAGAGACTGACAAGTCAATATACCACGGCAGTCAGGAGCATTCCAGTACTCACGCCAGCATATTAAGCAAAGTAGTCGCAAATGAATTAAGCAAGTAGATTATTTATCATGATGCTTTAATTGCAAAAGTTGGGTAAATAATGTAACACATGTATATAAATATACGCTTTTATCGTGTGTACATACAGACACGTCTCTCCGCATTTGTGTAAAACATCAGGGGAAGCAGCTATCTTTGTAACGCAGTACCTATCCAGGTATTCACTCTATACTAGCCCAGCACGTATCATAAAGGCGTCAACTACTACTCTCACCATCATCATTATGCATTAGGTTGAGTCATACGTGTGAACTAGTGGAGTGGAGATGACGAAAAATTGGAGATGATAAAGGACAGGAAAAGCCTGGGCAATTTTCTGGTGTGATGGGAAACAAGGAATGAATTATTTGATACGAGAGAGAAAAGAAAAGCTCTCCTATTTTCGAGGGGAACATGTTCCAACAAAACCATGTACGCTTGGGTATGTATATTTACGTACGTTTGTGTTTTCTGGATGATGATAGAGAACTGTGCATAAGCGAGAGGCCCTTGGCTGACTTGTCTTGTAAGTCGGAATAAGGTTGCAACTTCTTTGCGTTGTTTCCACTATACTAAAACAATTCGGGTGATAGAAATAGAAAGTATCCAACAAAAACAGAGTGAGAAAGCGAGAGAGAGAGAAAGAGAAAAATGGTTTAGCTCTTTTATTTCGGCTCTAATGTTAGTGTGGATCTCAGATGTTCTACGCAACATGTATTTAAGTAAGTATTGCATTATGCATATATTCCAGTACAGACTCTATAGTCATTACATATCTCACCCACTCTCCCGTGATGATATTACTGCGGCTGTTTCTCCTGGCTTTTTTCTTTTTTTCATTCCGAGAGAGTTACAAGGGGAAAAGGACGAGAAAGAGAGACGTAGAATTCTACGTATTCACTAGGTAATATAATATGTGTAACACGATGCGGGTTTCATCTATCTGTTAGTTCCTAACTCCTATCTGTATCGTTTGGCCTTGCCCTCTCATCATCACCAACAAACTATACTTGGCCGTGCACCCCCTGACTCTGACCGAAGGAAATGGTTAGGAAATTGTGTATAAACTCGTTTAGGTAGCCCATATATATAAGTGTGGTAACAATATCCCATTTATACACCGGATTTTACCCTGCTGCTAACTGTTTCATAGTAACCTCTTGCGTGTGAAGTTGACAGATTCGTTACATCAACAACCTTCTCATCATAACAGCAAGCCGCTGCGCGGCAACGGCGGCTGAGGTAAATATCTGTATGGATATGAAAAAAGGTAAAAAAAATATACACCAAGGAAATTGCCTGTCCTAACCTGACATGAAATGCATAACGTGTTTTGGTATGTATATGTGTGTATATTATTGAGTCTCTTGAATTACGTATTTTACAACATGTAGCTTTTTGCCGACACATATCTACTAGTTGACGATAAAAAGAGTATTGATTCAAGTGTAAATATGTATCGCATGGTGTATCGCATCAAATTAAATGGTAGTATGGAAACGGGAAAAGATGCAGTATCAAGTCTACTAATTAATGTTTGGTGAATATGAATCGTTGTGAGTGTGGATGACTTTGCGTGGGAGTTTGCCGTGTAGTTCAAGTACTTCATACCATTGAGTTGAGCCAGAAATGCTTGATAAATAGCGCTAACCAACCGACATCAGCAGCAAAGCGAAAGGAAAGACAAATACAAACATTTCACATTCTCGATTAGCGTTTCTCGGTAGAAGTAGTAGTGGAAGTGTAACAGTCTATACCGCCGCCACCACCACCCCGGAATATTATTATTATAATATGGCTTGTAAAATAAATAGAGAAAGAGTGAGGGAGAGAACTAGTGGTTTTGTAACATACGTTGCACACAGAGATCAATTTTCTTTCTCTGAGCGGAGCACATAGACACGAACACACACACACAAAAGTTGTGGTGAATATTGGTCTAAAACACATTGCGTTTGTAGCTGCTAGCTGCTCAGAAAAGCCTGTTATTGGTGTTCATGATTATGTTGATGATGATGTGTGTTCCTCGATAGAAGTAGCACGATAGTTGGCATATGCTTATGCAAAATATACAATCGTGAAGGCTTGTAAACTAAATGAAAAAGAGCATGGCTGAAATTTTTTCATATGATGATCAAATGATCCGAAGAGAAGAGAGAATGTGTTTGTCTCTGTGTGTGTATGTATATACAGCAGAGTAAGAGCACGTAGCACCCAACCACATCACAGGCACCCTGTCCTGACATTACCATTATCAAAGTTGAATTTTATATTATATGCCAACCCAAAAAATATTTTATGCAAGAAAAAATATGAAGTATGTCGGAAATGTTGTTGTATTTTGTGAAACGAGATCAAATCATGTTTGAAGGATTTCTCTCTTTCTCTTTCTCTCTCCATCTTTCTCTGGTTTCAAATAGATTTGTTGACATTTCATTGGATTGCTTGCCTCTGTCTGTGAGACAACTTCTTGCCATAGGAATCATACAAAGGGCTGTTGGAATAAAAGGGAAAGGGGTCGGAACGCTAACTTTTGTAATACAAAAGAGTTGGGTAAAATCAGTAGTAGGACCGTAACTACGTATTCGTTACTGTACATTGTGTGAGCAATAGACTCAGTAACTATCAAATATGAATTCTATCAGAAAACGAGTTCCGAGAAATTTTCACCAGCCAAGTGGATACGTCTACTTTTTGAGAGACTACTTATTACATCGAGTCAAATTTAATAACAAGATGACAGGGACGACGAAACAAGTATCTACTGATTTACATTTGACGCAAGAAAGGTAGCAGCCCGTTACCACTACAATGCTCAACTACCGAGTATAGTCAAGTATATAGACAAAATAGAACTATCGAAAACAGACGACGTAAATCTACTTATTTTCGCGAAATGGCAGAGGTTTTCGAAAATGTCGTACAGTAACGTCAAGATCAGTTTCAAAATTACATTATGCAGAAATCTTCAATTTTATAAAAAATAAAGAGATTTAAAAAATTCTCGGCAACAAGCTGCAAGTTTTTCCTTTGAATACCAACATCTCCATCCTGTCATTTCATGCAGCTCTACTTTGAACTGTATTGCCCAATAATCCGCATATATGTATTACATTATTGATAAAATAAATATGTAAATAATCCCTAAAGGAGATGCAAATAACGAGATATCTAGAGGAAAATTGGGAGATCATTTTTTTAGCAAATTCAGCCAGCATTCAGACAAAGATCAACATCATTTTGAACTTCTTTTTAACAAAAGCAAAATTCAAACCAAAATAACATTTTCATGACAACAAGAGTTGAAAGTAGTTGACTTTTGAGCATTTCTGTTTATAGAGAGAGATATGTCTTCACTACTATTTATCCTCGATACTCTCCTGTCGCAGGAGGAATAATAGCACTATAAAAGTTACGACGCTTGTTTGTTACTCGCAGACAAGTACTCATTAAATACATCTATTTATTATATGTGAGTGGGTAGAAAAGAAACTTTCTGGTACAAAGTCACGTCTCCTTCCTTTGTCCCAACAACTACAAATTTACTCTTTAATGTACATAATGAACGATTTCGACAGCGCAGTAGAGAGGTAGTAGAAAACAAACAGACAGTCAAAGAGAGAGAGAGAAAGGGATAGACATAACTGCTCCCGTAGCGCTTCTAGATCCGGTGAATCCAAAGTAATTCCATGACCCAACTTTCCCGGTAAAGCTTTTCACGAAAACTAGTAAGTGTACATTATTAAAATTACTTTATCATCAAAAGGCACACACATACTCACTTTCTCACGTATGTATACACACACACAGCGAGACATACACACACACACAAAAGTTCTTCTACCTGATGTAACGTAACACCATTTCATCATATCATCATCCTCCTTTTGCAACAAAACAAAATTATTGTTCAACATTTAAAGACGAACATGATTTCGTCAAAAATAATTTTCCTGCTTATTATTACCAAGTCGTCTTTATAATCTCAGTCAGATATATATGCTCCCCGTATACATGGTTACATTATTATACACCGTTTGATGTCTTGTATCATTACTAAACTTGCCTGATCCATTCTGCTGACATGCTTAAAAACTACTACTGTTAAAATGAATTAGAAAGTTACTGGGAAGTTCACAAATAAAAAAAACTGCGTTTGATTCATGCCACTGCTTAACTCTCCCTGTTCTACACAACTGTGTCGGTTCTTCTACAACGAACTTCACGACCATGCAAATGAATTCAACCGTGCTACTCGTAAAATTCACGACTAGAGAAGAATAGTCGCATGGTATAATTGAATTGGGAAAGATATAGAAATATAATATGAAAAGGTTTGGTGTAAGCTGGCTGGGTGTGACAGCTACAGTGGAATGGAGTGAGATGATGAGAAGGAAACAAAAAGGATGAGATAATGCGACATCATTATCAACGCCATCGAAGACCACCACCATCCATATAACTGTCCTCTTTTTATTCTATATGCTTGCTACTAGTTAACAATTTCTTGTTTCTTTAACTTACTCACACATGCACATGCAACACAACACGGAAAAACAATGATAATGATGTTGGGGGTGTAGAGAATAATAATAATAAGGTGTTACCCGGCGAGTAGCGACGCCTACCAGGAAAACCTGGAGGATTTGAATAAATCCAGATAGGTCTATGTGTACTATAAATATACACATGCATATTACGAATAGGTAGCACTACAGAACCACATGCATCATCATCATGTCGTTGAGAAAATAGGAAAAGGGAGAAAAACGTCATTTGTCACTTCAACTACCTCGTCATTTTTCATTGTGTTTAACTTGTTAGCAAAAGCAGAAAAGTAGGCACACACCTTGTGTGGCTCTTTGACTTGTCTCCGACGTTTATCTCAGCTGGCTCGTTTAATATTTTAGTTTATCGGGAAAATTCATCTCGCTCTCGTACTCCTTTCCGTCTCACTCTCTCTCCCGCGCTCTCTCTCTTTCTCTCTCTGTGATGTGTCTGTGCTTTATCCTCCATCTTCAATGGATTTGTGAACTGAGAGAATTATACTTGTGCTCTAATCCGAATTTTAAACAACCCTGCCTGTCTCCTTTATTTTCGCACAAGAAAATAATTTCTTAAGCAGGAGGATAAGAGGCCTGTTGAGCCTTTTAATAGGAGTAGAGCTAAGCAAAAGCCCATTGACGAGGACGACTAACTCCATCTACTATGTAGATTTTTATAGGGATACCGAAATGCAAAATTGTAAAGGATTTAGCCAAGGAGAGAAAAAATACGGAACGAGAGTGAATGAGAAATCTCACGGATCCTGTCACTTGAGAAATGTTTGCCGCACAAAAATAATATATGTTTATAGCTTTCATGAATAATGTTGTACTACTACTACTTCCACTACCAGCAGTTATTTTTTTATAGGGAAAAGCTATATAGTATACGAAGTTCTTTCTTTTTATGCGTTTTGTCAAGATGAGATTCGAGAATGCCAACGTTTTTAATGGTACTATGTGCGCGACTACTACTACTACTACTACACAAAAGCAAATACAAGTACATACAAACATCAGCAAACGCACTAAAAATCATTTTATCGATTGAGCTGCATTATTGCCAGCAGGAAAGTGATTTTCTTATACAAACAAGCAAATAAATTGAGCGACATGCTGATCTATAAGATCCATAAAGAATTTTTAAGTACAGAAGAACTGTAACATCTATCAGCTTACTGGCTTGAGCTAAATCGAGATGAGTATAGGTAAAACGATCTTGCTCTCTCTCTCCCCCTCAACTCTCTCATCCACTTTGTTTGCTATACCGTTTTAAAAATATGAACCATTACAGAATATATTTCTATTATCTTTGATCTTCTCTTCTAATAACTGAGTATGGAATTTCTGGAAAAATTTCGGCGTGCGGTTCCCAAATCCATCAGAGATGCACACGGGCGAGCAATCAAGTTGATACACACAATATGGAAATGTAAATAATGTACACCTACATATGTTTACTCAACGTGTGTACAGTGTACACTGCCACCACTACTGCTACTACCTTTCCACTAATTTCCATTTTCTCCCTTGTTTAAATTTACTCTCTCTCTCTCTCTGTCTCTTTTGTTATATAAACCAAAATGACAAACTGTGTCTCCTACTCCGTTGGTTCTCTCATGATGATGATGATGATGCTTAAGGAATATGATGGTAGTAGTAGTAATGTTGACGGCAGAATTTTAATCATGTAGTAGTGGTGACGGTTAAAGCGGTAGGAATAGTCGTCCTGTGTTTATTTTTTGCCTTTTGGCTAAAACCTCATTGTCAACAGATTAAATGATGAGATGACAGAAAGTAATGCTGAGGAATGTTAATGCTGTCGCCAAGTAGACCGTATAATGTGAAACCGCAACTAAATATCCATCAGCCATCAGTGTCATCATCATCACCGTCACCGTCATTCCTACCACCACCACCACCACTCGAGAAACAGAATGAAATTGATTGTTATGTTTTTGTTGTTACTGGGCTGGTGAACGGGAAAACGAGAGTAAACAACATAGTTTCGCCACCATAGATAAAAACCGCAACAGAAAATACTACAAGCAAATCGCTATTATATATCTATATACATATGTGTGTCTATGTTCTGGTGGAACGTTCTCCTCTGTATGCACTCCTCTTGTATCTCAGCAACATGCTGGCAAAGTCTTGTTCCTTGTCGATTTTCTTTAATGAATTTGAACAAAAACACGAACATTTTTCCACATTGCACAGTCACTTGTCATTGTCGCATGTGTATACATTATATATATAGACAGAGTAAAAGGGGCGTTGTATAAATGTATGTACCTTATTAGTATGCTTAACTCTGCAATTTGTGGTGGTGGTAGTAGTGTCACTGTTGACTATAAGGAATTGGTTGTTTTTGGGAAGTTCGTACAGGTGGTGGCACGAATCATTAAACTGAAAAAATATCCGCAGCAAAAACCGCACATTTATCTACGCTTTCACAACGCGTGCCATATAATATATAAAAGACGGCAATTATTTTAACGCGTAAAAGCATAAAACTCCACTTGAGTGTGTGAAAACCAATCTTGCAATATTGCCATTGCCACCGCCAAGACGTTAGACGCTCCCCCGACCTTATTGCATGGATAATCATAAAAACCACACATAAATTCACTTTTATTATGATGATGGAATGGTGGTGACGATGGTAACAATAAAAACAGGGCCAATGCGTATAAAATATAAACCCTAACAAAATGTACAAACCTCACAGCTAACATCAGGATGACAACTATATTAAGACGTCTTTGGTGAAACACCCTTTCACCATTACCCCAGTAATATTTTTTTCAAGACTTTTTAAATATAAACTCTACGTTTCACCACACAGCCGACAAAATCAGAGACAATGATTGATAGTAATGATATGTTATAATTAATGGTGTAGAAGAAGAAAAAGAAGTAACAAATTGTCAAGTGAGCCCAAAAATAGAGTATTTTTTTAAAAGACACCTTGGCATGATACTACAGCAATTGCGGTGCACATTGCGGCACTGTTAGGGTTTCGGGGTACTGAACTAAATAGAATGATGAACATGTCTTTTCTCATCATAAAAATGCAATGATGAGTGAGTTGATTGCCTCCTAAACTTTCTAAAACAACTTGAGAGTATTTCATTGCCTGCGGTAAACGGTTCGTTTTGTGGCAGCAAACGACAGTAAACTTTACACGCTTTTTAAACGAAAGATGTCTTTTTCCCGGATATTACTTAATATTATGAGCCCATGAGTAGAAAACAGCATCACTGCATCATTCCCCCTGCCCCCTCTCACTAAACTTCTTCAAGAGTCTCTCATCCCTTTTTGTACAACTCCTTCAAACACTAAACACCACCAATTCTGAGCAACGTGGTGATGATGATGGTGATGATGATGATGATCGCAATGCAGTGGTGGTGGGCGCATATATTGAAAGTCGAGGAAAAAGAATTTTCCGTTTTTTTTTCTACTCCACCAGAGAAAACAAAACTTACGTTGACATCAAACAGAGACTTGTAAAAAAGGCAAGAAAATGTACATTTTCCCCGCATTCTTGGCATAATATATGGTGATATGGTGGCTAATGTATGCGTTGGTACACGCTCTCCCTACACAGAACCAGCGTCCAACAACGTGACATAAAACGTTTGCTCCATTTTACAAATTACAAATCGCCTTCGAGATCATCTTAATACATTTTTAGGCAAGAATGCATGCCTACTCATCACAAAATTGAATTTTCTTCAAGCCAGCATAATATATATTATTAAAATAATCTACTGCTATTTATCAGAAAGATCAAGAAAAAAAAATTGCGTTGCTAGTTGCTCCTTTTTTCAAATGCTGCATCAAAGTGTTAAAGCTAGACATAGCTCAAAAGAGAAGGAAAGTGAGAGAGAGATTGTAATATGAGCAATGAAATGCGCGGGTGTAACATAACTTTTACTAAAATTACATATTCACGTTCCATACGAGTTTTCGTACATACTTTAATCATCTACATCGTCATCTTGTTCGGCATCTTGCAACTTTTTTTCCTCTCTCTCTCTCTCTCCGCTCGTGTACTAGTACAAGTTTAATAATATATATGGCATATATATCTGATAGTACGGTATGTCTTGTTGTTGGTCCTGTGATGATGATGATGGAAAAAACCGAGAAAAAAAGTTTACCACGCGGCTTGCTGGTGTTATGTTGTAGCAGTTTTGTATCATATTTTTTATTCTACCTTTTCGGTGTATTATGTATTTTACAAGAAAACGCTGAAAAATAATGGGATATTGAAGTGATGTAGCTTAACTTTTTTCTTTTGACTTACTTGCACTCTTGTTAGTTTTTTTTTTCAAAAGCGTTTTCACACGTCGTGCGTTTTCCCCCTGCTGATAAATACTCGCATATTATTATTCCCAAGAAGCTTACACTCATGCCTTCAAAATGTGTGGTATAATTATAATAGGATGTTGTTATTTTCCCGTTGGTATGAGAATATAATATAATGTATGTATATTCTCGACTGGTATGTTTACGTTTTTTCTTCTCTCTTTCTCTCCCTCCTTGTCTCCTTCACTGCCCCAGTGTGTACCGTTGTGGCAGTTGAAGGAAAACTACTTCTCTCTTTCTGCGAACTGTTAGCACTGACTGAGTGAGCATGCATGTGTATGTACATGTGAGTTCTTTCTTTTCTTGTAATGGGAAAGAGTCAAACAATTTATCGGATCCGACTCCTTGTTCTTTCGAGTTTGTTATCTTGATATAAATATTGTTGCTCTTTCTGTGTCCTTCTCCATCCATTCCTTACTCCACCACACAAACCAACACAACGGTACAATTTGGCAGTGGTGGAGGGAAGGCATATATTTTTAATATTCCCATTTGACTTCTTTTATATACATTTACTTGGAAAGTAAACCTATTTCCAACTACATGTACTACGTCAAGTAGTCCTAGTACATCGACTACTACTGCCGCTGCTTACTACAAATCTAACTACACACATTTCTTACGTCTTTCTTACACACGGTAACTGGGAAACATGGACTTTTGGTAGAAAACGTCTTAGCAAAATGAAAGAGGTCTCTACGAATACAAAAAAAGTACGACTAGCTGAGTTGTACTCTGGTGTTACAAAAAGAGCAGCGGGGAAGAGAAGAAAATACGAGTTTTTACTTTAACAAGCTCTCCCAGAAACCAAAGTACGTATGTATATGCAATATGCACACACATGAAAAAGCTATCTTTTTAACTTTGTTGCGCTTGCAGAACGAATGAGTATGTGATCTTGTACGAAGAATTAGTGGCGGCGGTATATATATATATATTTGTGTGTGCCTGTGTTTGTGTGTGTGTGTTTGTGTCTGCATCTCTTTTATTCCCCAAAGTGTATACATGCATGTGTGAGAGTCTGCCTCTTTTTTCCACAGGAAAGAGTAGAAAGAAAAAAGTGAATTGCGCTTTCTTACATTTTCTCTCCCGTCTCTCCTTTTTTTCAAACTGTGCAGTATGCCCAAGCAGACATTAACTACGCGTTTTTCTTCAACTTATTATTCTTATTTTTCCTCTCGTTTTCTTCTTTTCCATTTCCCTCCTCTCACTTTCTTGTTTGTGCGCTGATGATGATGATGGTGCTGTTGCTGCAGCAGCAGACGAGCAAAAGCAGCGGATTGCCACACAGCCACAACAACAGCAACGGCAGCTATACTGATATACTAGCCCCACCAACACATCTTCTAGTACTAGTACCGCTTTTCTATACGACGGTTAAACATCATTTATTCGTCTTGTTCTTCTTTTGCATTTTATACTTTCTGCTGCCGCTGCTGGGGTGTTGCCTGCTCTGAGCAAGTGCAAGTGGCACTGGAAGCTTGATACTTTACTTTCCTGGTAGGAGAATACGACCCGAGTAGCAAGAGGCTCGGGTCGTCAGTAGTGAAAAGTCTGCGGTGCTGCAGGTGCTTTTTTCTTGCAGGAAAGGAACAGTTTTTGTACTTTGTCTTTATACTACTTTTTCTCTCTTCTTCTTTTCCCTATTTTCCGTCGGTCAGGCAGAACACAAGAATTTCAAGCCAAAACAGACCCGTCTCATCATCGTCTTCTCTACTTTTACTACTTCATCATCATCAACGCGTGTGTAGTCTCTCTCTCTCAGCGTTGTTCTCTTGTCTCCTTTTTCTCGAAACTTTTTTGGTGTGTGCTCGTACTTGTAAGTAGTACTGTCATTCTTGTTGCTAGTTCAAGTTTCTTCGTTATCTTGGTTTGTGGTCGTCATCGTAAAAAAATAGCAGATTGTTTCGCTCTCGATAGCTGTTCCAGTCCATTTCCAAGTAGAGAAAAAAAAGTTGTTTTTTCTTACATCTCCGCGCGTTTTCCAATGTAATTTTTTATTTTCACGGATCTCTCGCCTTTTCGAGCGTGTTGTCATTACCACCGTCATCATCAGCTAATAAAACATAAAATAACTTTGACAGACTAAAAACTTATCCACACACGTATACCTACATAAATGTATCCTGAAACTGTCGTCGTCTCGTCAAGCCCACCAACCAATAACGTTAGCTCTTGTGGCTTTCATTTATTTTTTTTACCTCGTTACTTTTTCGCAGCAGTATAGACGTTGCTGCGGTTGCTGCTCCTGTCGTTGTTGTCAAGTTGCTTTTTCGGTAGGTGACTTCCCGCTGAGACGTCGATCAATTATACTCATCATTCATAAACTTTTAATACAAAACGTCACCTCACCTCCAAAACTCACCACAAAAACCAACGAGGACCCCGTCCACCTTAGAAAAAAAGTGTGGCAACAATCCAGTCTACCTTGTTATTGCATAACGGGGTAACAGTCATCAAAAAAACTTGGTTGCAGCAAAAGTAGGGAGTGCATTTGACGCGATAACAGTCAACTTTTAATGCGCACCATAAATACAACCAAGAATTATAATTTAAACGGTCTGTAGACGCTCGGCAACTGACTTTCGTAAGTCGATTACTTTCTCTCCCACGTACCCACATCAAAAAAGTATCGTCGTCTTTTTAGACAAACAAAAAAAATAACTTAAGGCAAGTGGTAGCAGTGTGCTTTTGCAAACAGGAATACATTATCAACTCTATTCAAGTGGAAGGAAATCGTACCTAAAGAGCTGCTCTTTTTTTTATCTCCGTCGTACGTCGTCATTCTACATATATCATCAAAAAAGAGCATACATATTATATGATTACTATGAACATCGAACAGTATTGCATCGATAATTTCCATGAAGTTTCCTCGTAGTCCGCGACAGGATAGAAATGATAACAATAGAAACAGTTTATAATACTTAATTTGTTCACTTGATACATATTATATTCATACCTTGTTATATATAAAAAAAATCCATTACTGACATCACTGTACGAACTGTCAAGTTTCGTAACATGTCAACGTCGTATTTTACTCAAATAGGCAATTAAATATTTTATTGTTAAAAAAATATCCACTTTCTCCATATGATCTCATATAGTCAGTTTGAACAACGGTTGTGCGACTATTTCAGCAACCAAAACAGCTACTATACTTCAACGTCAGAATATCTTCGTGTATTTTTTCTAAGCAAAACTCGCGCGTGTATATTTGTCACACGTGAACAATAGTTTTTGAGAGACTTATACATACCTATATACACTCGTCTCGAAAGAACTCATAAAATACAGAAATACCTATTATTGTAATAAACGACGTTTTAGCGTTGTATAGAAGAGAGAGAAAAAACTCGCTACTTTGTGATGGAAATATTGACAAAGTATTGGACTAACATTTTCTAGAAGATTGAAAAAAAGAAAGAAATTTATATACGAGATATCAAGTTCCGTCGAATAAAACTAGTCTACACACAAACCAAAAGGATATTTGCTGTCCAGAACAATAACACTCGACGTGTGCTTGTAGCTCATTTGGAGTCCCAGTTGTTTTCCCACGACGACTAAAAACATTACTTTAAAAGGAAAAATTAATACATATAAATCATCACCATCATCTCCAACATCTGCAGATTCTGCATTCAAAAGAAAGTGTATTGACATTTTGCTTTAAAAAATAGGACAACGGTTTCTAACGAAGAAAAACTAATAATACTTGTTGTTATGGTGGGTACGGTTGTGATATAACTTGGACGAGTTGACGAAAGGGGAAAAAATTTCGGAGTTGTATCACCGTTTGCATTTACGGTAAGACTTTTCTAGTAAATGAAGAAAATACGTCTTTCTTTGTTGTCTGTGTGTACCATTTTTTTTCTCTCTGCCAGCTTCTCCCTTCCCCACCCTCTCCCTCTCTGTCCCATCTCTCCTGTAATTTAATATATATTTCAATATCCGTCAAAAACAGGTTTTTGACGGGTGCTTTTCTCTGTCTCACAAAATTGTCACAGTACATGTCTCCGTGTTGCTGCTGCTGCTGCAGCAGAAAACAGCAGCAACAAGAAAGGAACAGAAGCGTCGAAACAAGTTGCAAGGCATTTGTTTCTCTCTAAAAAGCAATCTTGAAATTTAAACGTGGACTTGAATCTCTGTTCAAGTGAAAACAGTAAGGGAGAGGGAGAGGGAATGAGAAGTTGGCTCGCTTTTTTTTATCATTTCTCCGCAATGCAGTATTATGCACATGTATGTATGGAGTGCCCATATATAGAAGCATTCGTAACGTAGCCCCTTTTTTACTAACTGTGCAACTCCAACTATTGTGTAAGTAGGGATACCTACGAGCTGATTACCTATACCGTTTTCATTCTTGCACAATATAATATATATATATACATATATGCATTACCACCACCACTCTCGCACCCGCCACCACCACCACACACAGTAGAGTACTCTTTTTATTAAATACGTAANACTCTCGCACTCGCCACCACCACCACACACAGTAGAGTACTCTTTTTATTAAATACGTAAAAAGAGAGAAAGAGAGTAAGTAAGAAGGGCCGAAGTAAAACCCCGAAAAAAGCGTTCTCAACAACCATCATCATGAAACCACCGCTGCCGCCACCACCTCATCCACCACCACCATTTCTACTGCTGCTCCCAACCAACAAGCAAACGACAAAACTGCTGCTGGTACTTTTTTGTTGCTGCTTTTGCTGTGTTACATTATATGTTATATGATCATTGTATTGCGAATAGGTATTCATTTTTTTTTTGGTATACAGACACAACAACATACAAGTTCCCCTGGTAGCTCCCTCATAATAACCATTACGCAGCCAAGAAAAGAGTCGCAGACACTCGCAAGCAGCAGCATAGCAGCAACACACGAATAAATGTATATATGCATTATTATATTAAGTTACCCAGCTTGCCTGGAGGAAGAGAAGAAAAAAAGCGGAATAGCAGCATTATTGTTGCTCTTGCGCTGACAATGAGCCTAACGAAATTATGAGATGAAAGGAGATGGATTTTTTATTTATTCCATATTCCTTCCACTATATCGTCGTTGTTTGTGGTAGGAGACCAGTAAAGCACGTAACTGTATAGATGTGAGCATATATATGTACATGTCTAAAATATATGCATGCCTACGTGACCATTATTTATGCATGTCTATATATTATATGAATTTTCTTGATATCCCAAGCTTTCAACGGTTTCAACATCTTTTTATTATACATAGACTTTTTTATATGTGGCTTGTAGTTTTGACAGAAGCAAAAATATGTGCGTCCAATCCTCTTATTTTCCGCGCTCACAGGCTTTGGTTTTTAACAGGAAACGTTGTTACCTAATAGGGTGCATACTTTCAAAGTTTGAGTAACATGAAAGCTTATCCTGATTATAAAAATTGCTACCTTTCCACGATGTCGAAAGAAAATATAGTTTAGAAATACTTTAAATTGCCGAGTATGGAAAATGGTTACATATTGTATGCATGTGTGTTGTGAGAGAGTGCGGCCGGTGAAACGCTGAAATTTTACCAACGCCACCACCGTAGGATAAAAAAAAAGATTCTAGAGAGTCACATTCACATTCCCAATACACTCTCAATGACATTTTGACAGCACGCAACAAGATTATTATTGTGCCAAAGTAGCCAAAAAAAAAATTTCAAACAAAATAACACGAATTTCACTCCACACTCTACATATACTAGGAAAATATGTAACAAAGGTAGAGATATGGAGTGTGATATTCCACGGAAAAGCAGAAGACGGGAAGAATAATATGAAATGAAACACTCCGGTACATTGAAAAACACGCATACACACGAAGAGCAATAACCGGCCCCTACAAGTATACCCATATACATACATGCATACCCATTTGCCAGCCTTGCCGTTGTTGTTGTGTTGATACTGAAAAAAATATAGATTTTTTTTTCTCCTCTCGTTCCATTTCACCACCGAAAATAACGAAAGCAAAAGCACATCATATCGTTGTCGTCGTCATCATCATCAAACACGGACCGTCGTCGTTTCTGTACAAGTTGACAGCAACAGCAAGAGGGATAGGAGGGTAGAATGCGAGTGAAGACCGAGAGAGGGGAACAGAGAGAAAAAATGTTAGCATACAAACAGGAAAAAAAGAAAGAAGAATAAGTATATATTTTATTACAAAAGTTGTTTCTAGTAGAATACACATAAAGTGTAATATGCCGGTGCGCGGTGGTTTGTTAAGGGTAGGGTGGCCGTGCCGTTTCATGTGAAAAACGGATGTGAGAGAGGCAAGGGCAGGCAGACAGACTAGTCAGTTGGGCATAGTATAAGCAACTTATTATAAGCAAGCTTGAAAGGGAGATAAATACAAGTAGACTTGCACACACGAGGACTTTCAAATGAAAGCTCTGAGTTATGTCGCATTTGCATTAAAGCGCACACAACACAATACAAAATGATAATGCATATTAGCATGAGTATGTTGTCTGCGTGTATAAAAGAGAGGCACGTGTCTAGTTTTCAGTTTTCCTTTCTTTTAAAACAATTTATACACAGACAGGCAGACACACATCTGTCGTTTTTTTCCTCTTTAAATCAGCTGTTCGCATAGAGAATTTTTTTAAAAAAATGCTGCAGCATTGAATATTATTCGTTTCATCGTTTCCCTGCTGGTATAATATCTATCAGCAGCCAGCAACCTTTACCCTGGTTTTTTGGGCTGCTGTACAAGAAAAAACTTGGATAAAGCCTTGTTAGCTTAATGAGTGTGGTTGGGTGCGTTATGGGGATGGCAACGGAAGTAATAAGCACGCGCACAGCCCAATTCTAATTCTTTGATGTGTCGCAAAACCAAGAAAAGTTGTAAATTTAATGAGGATATTATTACTAATACCGTCATATGAACTTGCCGTCGATCGGGAATAGGGAAAGAAACTAGATCGGTCGTTGGCGCAGAGAGGGATTGCCTTGAGGAGGTTGTAACAATGGTGAATTTTTTTGGAATGGACTTTTCGAGTTTTGTGTGTGACGAGACCAGCCACCCGAAAGATAGAACTGTCACGGATGTTGCGTGGTTGCATGCAAAGTTGAACCAACGTCAGTTGGAGATAATTTACCTTGAACATTTTTTACCCGGATCAGTGGTTTATTTTTTTTAAAAAAGTTTTGTCACATTTTTCTTGACTCGTGTGTAGCCGTTGAAATATATATAACATAGCAGAGGCAAAAGTGTTGGAGAGGATTTTCCAGCTTAAAAAATGCAAATATAAACGTTGTTGATGTTGAACATAAGGTAAAAAATTTGTGTAACCGTGTAGTAAAAATAGGCGATTTAAGATGATGCCACGGTTAAGTTGGTTTACGTATTTGTTAATAGTGTGCTTACTTTTTGGGTCTCGTAACGGGATGCCATAAAATTACAGCTCAACTCAATCTTTAAAGCATTTATAGACAAATCTTATTAGTCATGCATATAAAACTCAGATACGTTCTTTTTTATCGTTGCGCTTAGAAAAAAACTTTGGTGCAGCTGCTGCGAGTTGTAGTGATGCGGAGAGCACCACAAACTCCTAACTCTGGTGTGATCTTGTGCATTAAACATTGAACACATAATATCCAGATTCTTGCTGCTGTTGTCGGGTAGCCGAGCCGGTTAGAGAGGGAAAAGGTGTGCAACGTTTCATAGATGGAAATCTTATTCCATGTTGACCAACCATAAATAATAAATATAAATAATATTAATAATTATATGTCCCTATTATGAAAGCTCTTTCGATTGGTATACTTGCACTACACGTAATGAATTAATGGTCTTTAACGATAGAGAGGGAAAGGGTAAGAGGTACTCTGCTGAACTGACTGCTTTTTAGCACACTGCCGCGAGCAGTATAAGTAATATAGCAACTTGTTCAAATGTATCTTGTACCAAAATACCATTATTTCATTTTCCGTTGTGTTTTACATCCAATTCACCATAACCATTTTTTATCAAAGATTTTCTATCCAGCACCGCACCGTATGCACACAGCAGCAAACTAAAATCCATTTTAAAGGGTTCACCAGAAATTTATTTACGTTATCTATGTCTTAAAATGTTTTGAAAAGGGAGCTCCCTCCTCTCCTTTCTCCTCCAGGCCAGTTTTTCATTTTGCATATTTTTATATTCCACTCGTACAGACAAATGACCTTATCGAAATGCTCGGGTTGGGTAACCCTTGCTTATTTTTTACACAGAAAATGTTTGCATTGTCCGTACCGTACTCCATATTGCTCATGCTGGGTGCACACTAGGCACACTACTCATAAGGTACTTGTTTTAATTCGAAGCTACAACAACTGGATAATATACAAATTTAATCTCCCCCTTCAGCATCATCGTTGTCGTTATAATATCCCATACCCTATCAATTCGGATGAATCAGATGAATGAACTCCAGTTTCGTTTCCAGTTTCATTTTCATTTATGTCAGCAGCAAGGAAACCAATCTCACGTACAATTCATCCAGCAGCCTACTCGCTACTACTCTATCCACACATTGTTATTGCAGTAATTTCTTTATAAAATGTAGGCAGCAAGCAGAAATACAGATATCCCTACAAAATACCTACTACACAGGACATTTTACATGGTCACGTTATCATCCTCTCGCACACGTACTCATAAACTTTATATATGTATACAATCATTATCATCATCGATATCAGACACAACTACAACACAAGTGATTGTTTAGACTATAAATAGATAGTTGAAAAGTGCCGTGGAGAATGGAAACTTGTTAACTGTTAATGTTGAAAAAACTTGCCGTGCAATGCAATGCAATGCAACATATTTATATATACATGACAAATGCATACACAATATACAAAACAACAAAAATATATATAATATTCGTGCTTATCGATTGAATCTATACACTTTTATTGTAAATTGGCTGTTGTGAACTCTTGCAACTGCTGCTGTTGCTACTACACAAAACTGCTTTTTCTGCTACCGGGGTAGAGCTCGCTGTACCGTCGTCGTTGCACGAACAAACTGGGTCTCTTTTTCCTGTCCCTTTAAATAATATTTCAACAGCGTCATATACCTACACACGTACACACATCATTATTAATGTGCTACACGGGAACGCAACCACCACCACCACCACGGTGATGGTGGTGATATGACGGAAGAACAACGATATCAATGCTGCATGTTACTATTCCAATCCACTCAAATCTATTCATCATCATCATCTCTCGCTCTTTTTGTTTGGGATTTGACCGTTGAATTTTTCTTCTACTTTTTCATTTTATTGCTTCTCCCTGAGCAAAACTGGAAAATGTAGTCCCTACTGCTCTGCTTACTCACCCCTTGACGTTCTCCTTCCTGTGTCCGTGTTTCCCCGTCCGTATGTGTGTATGTTGATGCTGACGATAATAATATGAGCATGTGTGTGTGTGTGTCAGTGGACTAATGAAAGTGCGCTACTGGCTGCTACCACTCTCTGATAATATTACGCTACATTACAAAAGGGTTTTAATGTTTGATGCTGCTTCCCTTTCTCTCTCACTGCTTTTATTTTTATGGGTGAGCAAGATAAAAGCTTTGGCTGAATTTTCGTAGCATTTATTTTCATTACCATGATTACAATATACGACGACGATGCCTTTTCCCCCGTGTCATGCACGTTCTTTTGTTGCTATCTGGTGTGTACGTCGAGGAAATGCCAAAAAATTTCGGTGTAATAAACACCGAGTTCTGGACAAGAGTTACCCTCAGTTTTGTTCCGTGCTTGGTTCGGTTGGTTGAAAAATATATTCGTTCTTCTGTTTTGCTCATTCATACAATAAGTATACGTACATTATCCATAGCAATAACTTTTTTGTGTTGTTTTCTACTTTTATCCAATCCATCATCGGAGTTTTATTGTGTTCCTCGTTCTCGCCGTTCCATATATTTTCCCTTTTTCCTTCTCTCTTCGTTTGGTTGTTTACATTTTAAAAGTTTCCTAGTTTTCATTAAAAAAACAATTTATCAGTGTGTTCTTCTCTTGTTTAGTAAATTTTAAAATTATTAATTAATTTTGCAGAAAGATTCCCTATAAAAATGAATATATGACCGTTTTTTTGGTTAATTAAATTTAAAAATTTCTTACTAGTCTGAAAAAGAAAAAACCATTATCGTACTTTTTAAATTTTTGACAAACGAAAGCCTACAACGCAAATCCAAAGTTTATACATACCGCCAATCTAGTCGACTACCATTAATTTAAAAAATAAATTAAAATTAAATACCAAATAAAAGGTTTCATTTCGTATAAAGTTTTTTCGTCTTCGTCTTCGAAAACACACACGCACAATAAGAAACAACCAACTCCCTCCGCGATTTACTCACGTCTACCCTGTATATACCCGATCACATAGTATATATTTTTTAAAAGAAACGATATTCAACGAAACATTAAAAAGCTAATAATCTTATAATATACATATCTACTCGACATATACAAATACACACACATTAACAACGACAAACAACATCCTCATCATAGAAAACACCAAAATATCACAATAAACGCCTTTTTTTTATACCCGAGGAAGACTGACAAGAGGACAACTGAAACCAGTAAAAAATATATTTTTCCTCTCACTTCTCCGAGTCGAAAGAGCAGAACAAGAGTTGAGTGAGTGAACGAGGAAAATAAAGAAGTTTCTCAGTCGAAAAAACACCCGTACATAAAATACAACTCTCGGAGATTGGATTCAACTACCACGCTGTTCTTACAAAAACAGCAGCGTAAAAAACCCAGCGAGCAACATCTGATTATACATTAGGTGTGAAGATTTATAAATCATATACGTATCTTGCTCTTCTTCATTTTTTTGAGTGAAAAGCCTTGTTTCTTCCTTCATGTTGATTAGCTACGAAAGGTTCGTTTTGAAATTAATATCGCTTGAAAAACTTTTTCTTTTCCCATTTTCTAACTGCTTTGCACGCATTTTGAAGATTGGTGGTGATGGTAGCAGCCTCTTGAGAGCTGTACCTAACCTTCTTTTCAGCGTTTTTTTTAGCATGGGTTGATACGGGTTTTGTTTCTGTTATTTTTTTACGCTCTTTCTTTTAGACTCTTTATTCCACCCTGTTTAACCTTTTGGAATAACCTTTTAGCGTATGTATTTTGTAACTGAAACTACACAAGGTGCAGCGCAGAAAGAGAGAAAAAATTCCTTGTGAGAGAATATTCTTCTTCATTTTTTCTCTCTCGCGCGCGCTCTCTCTCTCTCTCTCTCTATCTCATCTTCATGCCTTTTCTACTTGATCGTCATCATAAACATGAAATCCATAGAAAATATTGTATGTGGGATGACGGCATTCGTTCAACAGTAGTTTCTACATTTTCTCTGGCTGTTTTGTTTCACATTTTCCTATAAAGATGAATGATTGCGTTGATAGTATGGCTTCATGTATTTTTTTCTTATGGTCGTTTGATAAGTCAATAAGTGGTTCCAGTCCACATGTAACGGCGGTTGTAGTCTCGTTTCGATGGTGTTGCAATACTAATAAAATAATAGTAATAATATGGCAAATAGATAATCAAAAGAATGTTACGTCACGTATTATCTCTCCGTTTATGAGGATGAACATAACATGATCATCTTCTATTAATATCTTCATGTGTTGTAGCTGTGTGCTACTACAACTCTACAAAAACCCGTCGTCACCGAGAGTTTCACCACGGAGTAGAGTAGAGATTCCTCCGGTCTTTTACTCCTTCCTTCCTTTTTATTATTTTTCTTTTCCGTCTGTCCTGCTCCGCCACCAGGGAAATGGGGTAGACGGGGAGATCCAATTGACACACAAAAAGACAGAAATATTACTTTGGTACGCATTCTGCGAACTGTCATTCGAGAAGAATTTTTTCCACGTTCTTACTATTATTACTACTAACTCCTAAGAGCAACAACGTACAAAACAACAAGTTGAGTGGAATCGGAAACAGAATCCTTCTTATGGATACGTTAACACTTGATAAGAAAGTTAAAACAGCCAATAATATTTTTTATTATTATTTATTAATATAAGAATGTGCTGGCTATATAATGCAAGAATTTCTGAAAGTATCCTCCATCCATTAAAATCGATTTTCAAATTCCATTCTGTCCACACTTTGCCACTATTGCCACCGTCATCAAGTACTTTTCGTACTGCTTATTATTATCATTATCATCGTCATTGGTTGGGCACCATTTACAAGGATATGGAGAAGCTTCTACAATGTTCTCAGGGATATAGGATTGATTAGCCAGAGTTTTCTATATATAAAACAGAAGAGCGGATGAGAGGCGCGCACACCACTGCCTGCATATTATATAATAATGACAAGAGCGAAATACACAGGATCAAAAACTATGATCCTCGAGTGAACTTAATCCACTTGAATGAGCACAAGGAGTTGGTGTTGTAGTGGTGACGCTGCCTCATTTTACCATTCATTTTTGAACCGAAAATGCATGCGGGTTTCCACTTCCTCTCCGTTCCTTCCTGCTATTACGGTTTTATTATTATGTTTCGCTGGCTGGTAATGCAGCGGTAGTGGTGATGGTGACTGAGCTATCGCGTTCCCGTGATATTCATCGGTTTCCTCTCTCGCTGCATCCTCCGGAGTGTGTGTACGAGTTTTTAGTCAATTGAGTTGTAGATCTAGAAAGAGTGGAAATATCAGCGTCATCATCATCGTAGTTGCCCTGATGGGAAAACTGTATTTTATTGTAGACTATACGCGATGGCAAGTATCCGGAACATTTTTTCGTGCACTTGAATGATTACACAAAACGGAACACAACTACTTGACGTATCATGTTCGTTTGCAGTTGTAATAAATGCCTCGCTCTCTCCTCTCTTTCCTCTCTCTCTCTCTCTCTACCTTTCTTGATCTCGTCTATCCGACGTGCTTAGTCTGAAATGGTTGTCTCCATGTAACTTATGAGGGTATGCAATTATGCTCCTAAAATTTAATTATCTTGCTATCACTATCATTCACGCAAATGGCCCATTTCATACGCTTAACTGTTCTTGATAATAGACATACGAAACAATCCTAAACTTGGTTTTCAAGCGTGTCCAAGCATCGTAATAATAGACTGGCAAATAAGTGCCGGCAATGAATCCTCGACTTTGACTGCCCCTATGAAATTGCTGGTGTGCAGCAAAAAGTAGCCCAGTTATCCCTTTATAATGGGTTGTATGTAATTTTCTTTCTCATTTTAACTCAAGATAGGCGACACTGACAGATAGCTATATAGGTACTTGCTAAGTGGAATGAATAGGCAAGAGAAGAAAATGACTTTATTGAGACCCAATCTGCATATTAGTACTATGAGAGACGCGACTGACGCGAGACGTGCACCACACATAACACGAGTCTAGTCCTCATTACAGATATTGCCTTTTTGGTCTCCCATCCAATATTTTTTTAAGCAAAAACACTGAATTCGGCGATGGTGATAGTGATGGTACATCACGACTAGAGTTTTTGCATTGTTGACATTTTCAGAGATGCAAAACGCCGAAAGCGATCATTTCACACTACCGTGGTTGGTTTCCGTTTCGTGAAGCTTCACTCTTCTCCCTCTCTCGTGTATGACGCATCCCAAACTTTTTAGATATCCTAAAAACCTGTTATCATAATCACTTGAATGAATCCAACGGGTGCCTTTGTCTCTTTTCATTTTATTCAATTGGGATGAAGGTTTGTCGTGTACCATTTCGGGCTCTCTACTCAGGAAAAAGTTAAAATACAGTCATTTACAGGGAGGAAATCTAGGAACGCAGCAGGCAGGCAGTAGTCCACAACGACAACGACGTCGCTCTTTAATAGATTGATGTTTGAAAGTAACACAGAGAATTTTGTGAAAGAAGAGAGACATCCGCCAACACGACCAACCCATTATGCCACAAACAGACATGAGCATGTTTAATACCGAGTAGGCTAATCATTATCCTGCACAAGAGATAAAGATATACATACTTTCCCAACTTGAACTATTTTAAGTAATTCTCTTTCGACTCTCTTGATTATATTCTATTTATTGTTGCCGGAACATGATGATGGCGATGATGATGATGATGATCGCGAATCGTGATCATCATTTTCTTTTTTTTAATATGGATAATACCTATTACAGATATTGTACTAAGTATTTCGGGCTTGACGTGAAGATAATCTAAACGTACGATAGGAGCACTAGTACTACTACCACTACTGTTCTTGTAAAAAAATGTAATTCGATAAACTGACGCTTTATTTCTATCGGAGTGACGTTTTGTAGCAATGAGAAAAGAGTGAGAGGATCACGGTTGTTGGTGATCATGATTCGGATCGACTTGAGAGACGTACATAAAAAGATGGAGCAGATGTGGCAAACTCGTTGATTTTTTTTTGGGAAGCAGAGCACCAAACGTGTAGTTAGTTGTAAAATATCATCGTGTGTGTATATATCTTTTATGCTGATATATCGTTAAATATTATGCGCACCATATCGCACATATTATTTTATTATGTATGCACGTACAAATTTTTTTTTCTCGTATGTATAATTTTGGTACTGGCGTTGTGTGTGTTTCGTCAAAGTACGAACTCTTTTTATATACAAGATCCGTTTTTACTTATTGATCTGTGCTTCTGCTGCTGCTTTGTATGCTATCATTACTACTGCCACTTCAAACGCAAAATTGCTCAACAAGCCACGAAAAAGCGGAAGCTGACTTTACCAAACAGTCATATTATTATTTAGTTATATATGCTCATGCTCGCGTAAAAGTGACTTTACCAGCTTTTTGTGTGCATACATATGTTCTCCTACTGCTGGCGGTGGTATAATCATGCATAATATTGATACTTTCTAGAGTTTTTTTTTCTCAAGGATTTCAGGGATAGGAAACGGAAACTACCATTTCACTAGTAATAAATACGAGCATGAAAATGTTTGCAGGGCATGGTAACAAAAAGAAAATTCTAAGTGTGCTTCTTTTACTGATTCTTTTATCATTTTTTTGTCATCAACCATTTAATCCTTTGTGGCAGAGGGGAATAAGAGAAAAAGATGAAAACCTTCAAGTATGCCTGATTGTGTTGTGCAGGATAGATGTGTATATAGCAAAAAATTACCGAAAATAGGGCAAGTATCAGTTCACAGATACATCTTTTGTGTGTGTTTGAATCTGTGTGCGGGATATACACGCTAGCATGCAAATCGATATTATTATTTGAATGTGCGGCATTCAAGGATATACATTTAGGCATGCAAACAATGCACAAGACATGAAAGTAGAGAGATAGATAGACAAAATGCATATGGGCAAAGATTAATTTGATTGCTTAGACAGCCGTATAAACAAGGATATTGAAAGACATTCTCCGGGTTTTATGCGGTTCGTCATTGGTGGTGGTGATGATGCTACTGATGATTTTTTTGGTTGCTGCCTGACTGAATGATGCTTAACATGAGCTATAGGTGCTTATCTTGATGTATGCGAAAGGAATTTGTGATATTTGGAATGCATACGTATAAACACAAGATTAATTTTGCTAGACGCTTCGTAACTTTGTGCATTCTCTCTTTTTTGTTTCTTTTTCTTTTGAAGTTTCTCCATTATCCGCCGTGTTAGTGCTTGCACGTAGTGAAAAAAATGTAAAATGTAGAACAGTTTGTTACGTCGGTGGCTTACAATTTTTTTAAAAAAAGTCAAGATGTTGCGCGTGTCACAAGAGGAAAAAGTGCATTCATTCATTAATTTGTGTAAATAAGACACCAAATTTCTGTTTCCCCTTTGAATCCGCAAAATTTATATTCAACTTTTTTTTGTTTGACGTGTTGTTTACAGTTATCCAGTGGACTTGGTGACTAACGGATACATAGCCGGTGGAGTTCCCGGTCTGGTTGACGTGACCTCTGGTGCCTGGATTTGTGGACAACTAGACAATTACGTGCAGGAAGCATTTATTAAGCCTCCCAACACCACCACCACTACCACTACTACTACTACTCCTCATTTTTCAATTTCTTCTTCTTCTTACGCTCCTCATAAACAACATTGTCCTGGTCAGCTAATTATGATGCAAAACGGAATGGATGTTACTACAAGTCCTCCTCAAGCCAATGGCTCTATTCACGGAGTTAATGTAGGATGTGGAATGAGCATGTCGTCAGGATCACAGTCCTCCCCTAACAATGGATCAAGTAACAGTGGGCTCGAAGAGATACTCACCTACCTTTTCTACTCAAAAGAAAATTGCTAAAAGAATGGTGAGCTTCTCAGAATGACGAATCAATTCACCCTTTGGGTAGTCTTGATCCACCTATCTCGACAGCGTTGACTTCTTGTATTTCTCTTTTTTTT
>JAHZNB010004296.1:0-13336 GCA_027744295.1 Callyntrura guangdongensis
GTACAAACTTTACCACGTTACCGCTTAGTATTTCTGTTAATGCTTGAAACTACGTTTACAGTTTTGGGAGAACAGAGAAGCAAAAACGCTATGTTAACTGAAAAGCAACGTAGTATATCAGCAATGCAATTGCAACAATGGTTAAGAAAACATCTAAGGGTATTGCATGCAATGCAAACTTTTGGCACGGTTGGGTATCGATGTATTTTTTCAGTATCAGTACCAGCACCAGTAGCATTTAAAAGTTCT
This sequence comes from Callyntrura guangdongensis, assembly GCA_027744295.1. Taxonomy (NCBI): domain Eukaryota; kingdom Metazoa; phylum Arthropoda; class Collembola; order Entomobryomorpha; family Paronellidae; genus Callyntrura; species Callyntrura guangdongensis. The sequence goes on from JAHZNB010004296.1 coordinate 250, forward strand.
ATCAGTACCAGTAGATGCATAGGTATTTACTAAGGTATTTTCCAGTACCAGCCAGAAGCAAAAGAAAAATGGAAGGTATACGATTGAATTTTTTTAGTATATTATTCAAATTAATCAAATTGATTTAGTCTTAAATTTATTTGAACTATTTAAATTTCGACTAGGAAAGAATTAGACCAATTATATTACACGCACATCATTTTTGGTCAATACATTGTCAAAGCTATAACTCATGTCACCCAAGCCACTTTACTAAATTTTGTCCCAATCGGTTGAGAAAGAAGTCGTTTGTAAAACCAAATTAGAATGTATCTGGTAATAAAATCTGTCGAGTCAAAAAACTGTCATAAACCGAAATATTTTGCTAACGTATTTTTTGTTACTTTCAATCTACCATAGCAATTTTTGTAAAAATTGGGATGGGGAAAGTAGGTTTTGTTCTTATCTCATTATTCCTTCGAAAGAGACGTTAGTTTAACTATTAGTGGTTTGCTGACAAAAGCGGGACGGTTTGACATTTTTTTAATTGGACCATCGTCTGAGACCTTCCTGGATATTGTCCTTATGATCGTGAAAAATTTGATCGCAATCGGTTTAGGAATTTAGAACTTATACCTAAAAGGCCTCACAAACAATCATTCACTATCAAGGGAACTGATTTATTGATAAAACGCCAAATCATAAATATTGCACTAACGACGGTGCATGAGGACCCTTTGTATACAATGAATGGCAATAAATATCCCGAAATGTCACATTCACGCCCACTAAAATTATTAACAGTCCGCGCACTTCCTTTTGTGATAGGTAGTCCCACACAAAATGCAGTGCTCAATACATAATTAGGGCTGTATGACTTTTCATGACTATGCCCGTAGATTTTTCATTGTTGATGACGATTAGATTGGTGCCTTATGCGGTGCACGATTTTTGGTACCAGTGTTCGATAATAATTGGAACATTTTCTAGCAGTCATTGTTTATTGTTTAATGTAGCAAATTGATCATCAACATTACGAAATGCAGAAAATTGCAAATTAACCTGCAAGCAATTGTGCTATTTTACCTTCATCTCATTAACAAGTACCAAGCTAGTCTTTTTTTAAGGAAATATGTGTTATTCCACAGGACGAAAACTAGACTCGTATGTTCTAAAAAAACTTCTAGGATTTATAGTTTAAGAAAGTATTGATTATATTAACTTGTACCAAGCAAAACAATCATTGAAATTTCATTGAAAGGTACGGATGCGGAAATACGTACAAGGTTGTGTATCATTTAACTTAAAGAAACAACAATAAAACGGGCTTCTAGAAACAATTTGTATCCAGATTCATGAATTTAACTTCTTCCAATAGTTGCTGTTACCATATTAAGCTTCTATTTTCACAGTGCAAAATACAGTTGTTTACATGCGGCTGTTAAAAGTACTTTTGTTTATGATTACTTATAGAATATATATAAATTATTTGCGTGCGTAACATTTTTGTTTCTTAAACAAAAACAACTGATAAAGTTAGTATATTTGATGGATTAAACAAACAAATAGGTTACCAACAGTTATAACCAAATATGCCCCAATTATGAGACGAACCGAAAAATGACAAAGATATTTGAACGTTAAATTCCCTGGGAATATAAGTAATACAAAAGACTAGTTTGGGTCGAGACTAGTTTTGCATTTCACACAAGGAACTCTTCCAAACTTTACCCGAGTCAGTTACGGTATACTCGACATGTGTAATGCGGTCATTTGTATCTCAAAATATAGCAACTTCAAAATTAAGCTTAATGTTCTTTATTAAGATTCAAAACTTTTTCCGTTGGCAATGCAATTGCAGCTAGTGTGTTCCACATTTACAAACAATAATTTGTCAAATCCTAGTTATTGCTTTGTCGATGTGTTATTCGACTACTGACGTTAACAGGTTATTTTGTTTGTGGTGTCAATAGGCTTATTTACTTTTTATTAATATAAATCGATACTAAAATTTAAGTGAATTAATTAATTTAACTAATATCGAAAATTTCTAAAGTTATTTAATTTCATACATTTCTTCATTGCTGCCGTATTCAAAAATCCGCCTACATGACCAGTAAAGATTTAGTGTTTTCTGTTCTAGGAATATTTCAGCTTTACAGTACCGACGTCACGTTGAAAATACATTTGCAGGGGCCTATTATCACAATCAAAATAAGATAGCGAATAAGATTTTACAAAATATTATTAGATCAGCATATTGTATAGACAAATAAATGTAAATTTTTTAAAATCCGAATGTTTAAAGAAGTATATAATGAGTTTGCACAAGTCGTGTGAACATTGTCAGATACAGTATTTAGCAACAACAACGTGACACATATATTTGAATCATGACATTATCCCATTGTCCGTTGGATAACTAATGGATAGGTGATTAACAAAAAGCATTCGTGTCACACGAATATGAATTAAAATGAAAAGTATAGAAATATAATTAATTTTGGAGTCTAAAAGTAAGTAAAACTCATTTTTCTTGGTCACAACAAAAAGGATAATATTGAACAAAGGTAAACAAAACCACTGATGCCGTCATTATTGTGAATTTTCCAAGCTGCAATGACAAATATTCTGTTTGTTTTCAGGAACTGGCGGTGAATGATAGATATCATGAGTGGTCAGAGGAATTCTTAATTCGTACGTATTCTTACCTAAAATTGTTTGGAGCATTTCTGGCCGTCATTAGAGTGTAGTCTAAAGTAAAATCTCTAAAAAGTTGAAATTGACTCTCTGGAACAAAAATTGGCTTCCGTAAAACCAACCACGTTACAGAATTACATGGTGGTGTTGTCATGGAACCTATGTATGTGTAAGCAATACCGTTTTTTCCAAAAAAAAATTCTTCGACTGGCACATTAAAAATTGTTACCGCGTTCTTGTATTGAAGTTTTTCCAACTTCTCCAGTATAAGTTTAAATACGTTAGTATAGTATGAGTAATCACTAAAGTCTACAAACACAGCCACAACAACAATAGCATCGGCCACGTTCGAGTTCAAAGCCTCCTCGAATTCATACTTAGAGTTATAATATACTAAGTGCACTTCAATTGGAAATGATTTTCCGTCAACTGTATGTTCTGATCCGCTCTGGTTTACTGACCCATAATGAAAATGAAGACTGTGAAAAAGAAAAACTGACCCCAACTTTTTCCAGGTAAATCTTGGTGGATAATAAGTCTCACCTTTAAGCTGAATACTTCCACTTTTCCAATTCAAATCCATTATTCTAAAATTAAGACGTGACTTTTGAAAATCGATTTGGTCCGAGTTCGTAAAGTTCCTTTTGCTGCGTAAGTAAATTGGTGATTGAAAATGGGTTTTACACGAAAATTTCCAGGTTAGAGAACTACAATCATGTAAATGGTAACACCAGTCACTTAGCTCGCTTCCGTTCTCATACAATTCATTCCCAATGGCAAAAACAGTAGTTGCCAAAAGTAATGTAAAGACTAAAATGGTTTGAACAGCCATTTTTGGTTATCTTAAACGAATGTGTTGAGTAAGGTCCTATTATTTACATATAAAATCAACCAAAGGAAATGTTTAAAGACTAGCAACAGCATTATAGATCAAAGGTGCTATCAATCACCTACTACAACACGTTTATATTAAAGTTCCTGGAAATGACATTTTCAACATTTTCAGGAATTACCACTATAAATAATTCATAAATTGTTTGGGAGACTACAATGTTTTAGTTTCTATAAAGTACCGTGTATTGAATTTTTTAACGCCATGTTATATTGTAAACAATGGCATAGATTGTATATGCTCGATCGTGACAAATAGCATGCATATATTTTTATATTACTATTCTATAATATTGTAATGGATTTATTGTTTTATTTTTTTTTTCGAACCCATTTAGGGTCACTGACGCACAGATCATACATAATACGAAGAGTATATGCACAAACATTTTTCCTGCTTAATTGCTGATTACAATATTAACTAGAATCGGTTATAATAGTTTTTAATAAAGTTAGGTTACAGTTTTATCACTAAAAGTACAGAGTATTTTTATGGTTCTAGTATAAACTTACGTAATCTTAAGATAGCGCTTACGGCGTTAAAGAATTGACATATAAAGGAGCTACCTTCCGTGATAGGAATGTTTAACCAATTAATATTTTTGTTTTGTATTCAGCTTCTAAAATGGTTATAAGTAAGAAATAGGGTACTGATGAGTGAATTGTACATCTCAGTATTTGCATACGCCATCATGGTGTGCCCATACTTGTTACATGTATTTTTCATTTGAGACACCCAGTTTGGTGTAAGTGTTGTCTGACCTGTCATACAAGGTATTGCAACATTTTTTTAGCATAATTGCTTTCATCCATATACAGAAGTTTCCTATAACTCTTAATATTAATAAAGTAATTTCTTAATAACAGTGAAGTAAAGCGGCAGTGTCCAAGTTTCGAGTTTTATTATATTATTTGCACAAATTTCGAAACACCGAGGAACCTGCGCGGTTTTTTCTCCACATTCAAATTGATTTAGTCCCCATATTTGACTACTGTATCAAGTTGTTAAAGAGACAGTGGCATCAAAAAGTTTCATTTTGGAGGACCAGGATTGCATTCTGCCTCTTCTTATTATTTTAATCAAATTGCCAGAGGCGCCATAGCACTTATGTACAAAGTGGTCTGCGGTTCTCGGAAATATTCCAGAAGCGTAAAATGGTACTCCGAGATATGTGTACTGTTTTACTTTTTCAAGAGCCTCAGTACCATATTTGAATATAGGCTTAATATCTTGTCTTCCACTTAAGCTAAAGACGACAACTTTAGTTTTGCCAAAATTTACTTTCAGAGAAATGTCCTAAAAAGTCGCGCAATTTGTTGATTTTATTTGTAGGTCACCGGCGGTTGACGCAAAGACAGCGGAACACAAGATTGATATTTGTTATATTTCTGTGTTATTTTTGCGCCGAAAACACCTGTCTCATTTCGGAAAGTTTCTATATTACCGATGCATAAGTTAAAAAGTAAAGGCGAGAGAATTTCTCCTTGTAATACACCTTCAGTAATTGAAATTCTTTCAGAGAACCCGTTGCTTGTTTTATTGATTGTAGTAAAGTTGTCGGATAGCGATTTAAATATTCTCATTATCTTATATGATACGCCTACCCAGTTTAGCTTTTCCCATAATTTTTTATGTAGTATAGAGGAAAACGCTCTTACAAAGTCAACAAATGATAAATTAACTTTTTTCTTTCGTGGAAGAATAAGTTGTATTGTACTGGCAAGACAGAATATTTGGTCTTCTGTTGATTTGCATTTACGAAATCCTGCTTGACATTCTGGTAGTAAGCCATTGTATTCGGCCCATTTGTACATGCGGGATTGTATTTGCGTAAAAAGTTTAAGGGAGTGATTTAGTAATTAGATAGGTCTATAATTAAGCGGGTCAGATGAATTTTATTTTTTTATATATCATTGTTGTTATACTTTCAGACCAACTAGTAGGATGACTTTCGGACAAATAAAATTTGATTGAATGTTTCTAGACAGAAGTCACTCCCTGTATCTGGTAGGTTTTTGAAAAGTTCATTTTGCATGCCGTCGGAAAAAACAGCTTCCCATATGGAGATTTGTTTAGAGCAGACAAAAGCTCTGATTTTGTGATTGGAGAGTCAAGTTTACAGTTTTCAATTTCATTGTATGTTTTTGTCACTGATCCTACGCGGAGGAAGTATTTTGTTATGGAAATCGACCCAGCTTTGTTCACTAACTAAGTTATATAGCTATATAAGTTAAAAAAGCTGACCTAACTTTGAAACGACGTACTGCTATCCAAAATGTATTTGGGTTGCTTGACTTATTTAAATCAGCCCTAATTAATGCGTTAAATGCGTCGTTTTTCTTTTACATTAAATCGAGTACTTTTTGTTTTCGGTTTACGAGACCTAATTTGACTTACCAGTACCTTATTTTGCAAGACGTAATGAGTTTTGAACTGAAAACTGCATACTTTTACACTCTGAGTCGAATCATGGCTTGTTTGGTCTAGGTGGTTGTATTTTAGCGGTTCATCTGATTGCGGCTGAATAGATAGACTAGCTTCTCTGTGTTCTCTATTAAGCTTTAACATTTCGGATAACGTTTGTTGGTATTTTTCTTTCATTTCATTTACCCAAACTAGCTTGGTAAACTGGAAAGTAATAACTGGTGTATGCAAATTGAATTTTAATTGGATAGGAAAATGCTGAGAATATCCAATGACTAGTACCTTTACACTATCGCCATTGCTGACGTTACTGCATTGTACAATTATTAAGTCTATTACGCTTTGACCATTTTTTTTACTAAACGTATAGTTTGCCGGAGAGTCAAGTTGGGACCTGCCATACATTAGGCCATTAAAGCTCATATTTTGCATCAACACTTCACCTCTAGCACTATTGATTTTATCATTTGAAGAACGTGTACTTGTATTTATACCTCAATTATGACCGAGATGAGATGATGAAGAATCTAAGTTAGCCACCCTGGCATTGAAGTCGCCGCCGACAATGACAATGTCATTTGCATAATTGTATTCAATAAATGTGAGAAGTAGACGGAGTACTTCGACGACAATGTCGTAAATAATGGATGGAAGAATATAAACTATGACTAGTATGAGTTATATATTGTTGAACTTAAATCGAGCTGCAATATAATTATTGTGGTTTTCTAAAACAGATTCTAATTATACAGTTTAGCTGTAATAGAGGGCTAGACCCCCACTTGCTCTTTCGACAAAAAAGTAACGTTTTGATTTACTTTCTATTACACGGTACGTCTTAAATGCATTTAGGCAAGTAGCCTCTTCGCACTTAGTTTCTTACAGCCTAATAAACTGATTACCTATTTAACTGTAAAATGTTTGATTATATGCTGTTATTATTACAATATTTTTCTTTTTTCTTTTTCTTTTTCTGAACTTTCTTATTTACCATAGCAACGAATATCCATTTCCAATTCATTGGTAAAGTCGATAGCTACATGCCACATTCATTTAAAGTATATTTAATGTAATACAAAATTCATGGACATTCTCGTTTTTGCACTTCTCTGAGTAAACCATCCTCTAATCGTGTTATCTATAATGTTTAACTTATTCTTTCCGCTTTAATTACGTGTTTTGTTACGGTAAAACAGTGTGCAATCATTATCCACCCAATACGTTTCTGGACGGGATTCCCTCTCGTCAAAATTCGATTAATCGCTGGTAGTGCTGTCCGTTCGTTTCGGCAATAACATGGAAATATCTGGGCCGAGCATTAAAACCTAGTCATTGAAAATAAATTATTAAATGTGGACTAGACAACCTGTTCATATTTTTGTATAGCAATTCTCTCTCATTGAGTCATGCGCATTTTACTTTGTGCGTATACTGCACTAACGCTACATTGATGTACTTAATACAATCCAACCAAACAATAATGTTCGCTCAAAATCAGTGACACAAGTGCATGGAAAGCTTTCACGGAGATTTCAGACTAGCTGAATTCTATTTACACCCAACAATAATCTTATATTTTTGGTTTATCATCATTTAAATGGAGGTAACTTTGGATATTTCATGTTTGCTTATTAATGAATTAGCGGTAAAGGAGGAATGTAGGTTCCAATATGCCGCTAAGAGTAGCATACGTAAACTGTTGCCGCGACATTGACAAGGCAAACGTTGTCAGAGACATCGCAGAAAAATAAAATTAGTGCTTAGAAAAATCACCTAGCCTTCTAGCCTTCAAAAACATACTACAACAATAGTGATATGGTGAATTTTACTACTTTGCCGGATAACATTTAAAGGTCTTGTTGTTCGTCCTATCGTTGATTCTGAAAATTTATGTATTTAATTTTACCAAACCTTTCCTAAAGACTCTTCAATCACTAACTTTTTAACCTTGCAATTTGACATGTACTTTCCCGTATGAGTACAATACTTAAATAATAGCTAACGACGAAAAGGTATTATATATATATATATATATATATTTACTATTACTATAACTTTACTATTCACTTTATTAAATTTCACCATAACAACTTTCCATAAACCAATAGTGAACTGCAAATCCCAAAATCGTAATACTATTACCGACTATCTTTCTTTTCACTTGATTGTCTTGTCCTCCGCTAATGTTCGCTGCGTGCTGCCAGGAACTTGCACTAAACGCTCGATTCGCTCGAAACGCAAGCAGCCAGCAAATACATTCATAAAAAACGACAAGACGATAATTCAAACTTACCACCCGACATCACTTATATGGCAAAAGATGATAGCATTTCAGGTCCCAGGATTTGGTGTCAAGATTCAACGTAGACTCCAAATCGCCACATCGAATACTTATAGGGCATACAATAGTCACAGCTATTCGATACGATTACCTTTTCTTTCCTTCTTTATTGGTAACGACTAAATCAACTACCCTTGTCATGCCATTCGCACTGTACTCTTCACGGTATTTGCACCACGAAAAAAGTCGTCACAATACTGTTTGCTTTAGGATATTCAGTTTCAAAGGTGTCAGCGTTTTTATCTTTTATATACATTGCTCTTAACTGTTATGAGGTAAGGTGGGGTTAAAGTCACCATATCTATCTGATACACCTTCGGCTTCACGTTCCTGTTTCCGTCCCTCCATATTAACTGCAGAGCGGACACGTTCTTGTTTCCGAAAGACTACTCGGTGGAATGTCTTCCACGTCTATGCAGATAACAAACTGATAAATACGAAAATTCCACATTAGGTCCAACTTGTAACGTTTAGGTCCAAATTTTTAGATAACCACCACTAATTAGATAATCGTTTTTCCCCTTGTACACACAATTACACACGTTCGCATCAAAATCAACGCTTTGGTTCGTTAACAAACCATTAGAGGGATGTATGCCTTTAGAGTTGACGCGTTAAGTAGTGCAGTGTGAACACCCAGACAGTTTTAGGTACCAAAATAGCCTTTTATATTTTTAAAAGATTTTGGCAGCAGGAATCGTTACTTTTGTTGACTTTTTTAATCAAAATGTACACCAAAAACGTGTTTGTTATGCATTTTAATGCAAATCAGAATTGCCCATAAATGAGTTCCGCTTGCAGTTAATCGTAAACCCTTTTACTCATAGCGAGTTGTTTTACAACGTTGTGACCCAAGTTTTTTGCTTCCTTTACGATAATAGCCATGTATTCCTTGTGATTAAATGAATGAGGTGCCATAATATTTTTAAAATAAAACTTGTAAGGGATTTCCTGGAAGTTCTATTTCATTAAAAAAATAAATTATTTTTCTATATTAACTATTCACCAAATATTACCTTGCGACATTTCACTCTAACACACACACACCGTCATCTTGTCAAACATTTTCAATTTAACTTTATTCAATTGTAGTTTAAATACGATGTTTCACTTTAACTCTAGAATCGCAACCGAATTTACTTTAAACTTTTGATTGATTTTTTTATTTCATCAGATGAAGTGTACCGTTGCTAAATGTGTATTGACTGTAACAGAAAATTATGTACGTCCTCATATTCGAGAACATCGTCCTCGCCACCGTGAGACTAAAAAGAGCAGTAATTTGAACATTCATCTATTTAATGGTCTCAAAGTCTCGGCATTCCGAGAATTTGCCAGAATATATTGGGATAGAATTGTAAATTCTAAAATATATACTACTCATGACTTATTTGACAAATCCTATAAGCAATTAAAAATTAATTTTTTAAATAGATAAAAGAAGCAACAGAATAATTCACAGAAATAAACAAAAATCACAATTTACACTGGCCGTCACATTTGGAAGATGTGGCTAAGATAAACCAGACTATGAAGAAATCACTCGATTTGAAAATAATGAAAATAAGTTAAAAATTATACACTCTTTGAGTTAGTTGGATATGGTTGTACATAGCATGAATAATAAATGCATATTTATATAAATATGTTCAAACAGTTTTTATCAGGATGGAGGTTAAAGCGCGTAAGCGGTTGCGATATAAGAATTGGATACAAACGACAGTTGACCTCGACGAAGTCGACAGAACAGGATGCATAGTTGTCTTACTATCACTATTAGGTAAGAAGCGATGCACAATAAATGTTTAAAATGATGTTATATGTTTTAAGAGTGTATGGGATATCATTTGAAAATCATAAGTGCATGCATTAGAGTACACTGTTGAGACTGAGACTGTGGCACAACCCCACGTCATCATTTCTTCAGCCGAAAAAAATATATACTAACACATATAAAGATATATATTGAAGACCTTTTTCAACGGCACTAGGTGTGCCAACATCAAGTTCGTTAATTAATTCTAAAACACGATACTTTCAATGCTATCGTAAACATGAATTTTTGGAAAATTGTGAGAGTATCCAGGACAAGGGGAAATCTCCGCATTTTAGTAAAAACCTTCTTCTAACTATAAGTCGACTCAGTTTTTTCAAGCAAAACTACTAATACTGGAGTAAACAATAAAATAATCCTAAAACAGCACATGTATATATGGTTGTTCTTTTCAAAATCTATTAGGATAAATCATACAATTTAATTAACCATTTCAAATGCATATAACAAAACCTAACATGCACCTAACAAATACATTATCAATTGCAACTTTAAGAATTTATTTAACAATAACAATTTATCTAACCAATAAAACAGCTTAACTAAATACAGCTTAACTAAATACAACTTAACTAAAATACAACTCAACTAAATACAAGTTAACTAAAATACAACTTAACGAAAATAAAACTTAACTAAAATACAGCTTAACTAAAATACAACTTAACTAAACTACAATTTAACTAGAATATAATTAACGACAATACAACTTAACTAAAATATATTTTAACTAAAATACAACTCAACTAAAACACAACTTAATTAAAGTAAAACTAAACTAAAATACACCTTACTATACCAAAATAAAAAGAGACAAATGGATGATTAAACTTAGAAAAGTCGGCTGAGGACAGAACGTAGTCTGGAAGAGAGCATGCAAAACACATTAAAGTTAAACGTACAATTTCAAAATTCTTGGTTTGGATGCTTCAAAAACACAAACGAGGCGTTTGCGTGTTAACGGGGCCCGCCGCGAGGAGGCAGCATCCTTGGGCCCCATGTTGTGGGCTTTTTTGTCTTGTGCAATGCCCTGGAAACAAAAAAGCCCTTGGAGAGCTCGAAGAAACAGTTCGGTGAACCGGGCGATAAGTGATTCGCTGGTGACGAAAAATAAAGGTAGTAGGTCCAAATTTTGAAAGGCTTCGGTATGCCAGGGGTGCTGACAAAACAGATGAAAACTAAGTCCAAATCTTGGAAGGCCTTGAGATGCCATGGGTGGTGACAAAACAGATGAGAAAGGGGTTTAAAGTATCGAGTGCAGCAAAATATTATGGACTTGACAGTGTCTAAGGTAAAGTCTTGGATAAGTAAATTTAATTTAACTCTAAAGACGTCCCGTTGCGACCAAAATATTGATGGCGTAGGATATTTTTCTTTTATTTACCTTCGTTAAGTCTTCTCTCCCCTATCGTAACATGAATCCACCAGTTCTAATGCCAAATCTTCATTCTAAAATTTCTCCAATTTCGGTTGCAGACTTTCCCAAGTCTTCAACACAATCTTCTGTCTCCGAACTGTCTTCAGTGATGAGATTACGAAATATTCTTTATTTAAAACTTATGTATTGGCTCGATTGCCTTGCTATATAAATTTTGAAAACTAGAATGTTTTTCGCACTCTACATATTATTTTTAATACTTAGTTGGACAAAAAGCACTCTACAGTGTAGCTGTACTCCTTTCCTTCTCCATATTTCCCCTCTTTATAATACTAATCTATAGTTTGTTCGTGATATTTTGGACAGACGCACACATTACTTGGATGTCTGTTTTGCTAAGTACATTGATTTTTGTAATGCCAAGTCCATTGATTTTTATTTGTAATGCTAAGTCCATGTTTTGTAATGCTAAGTCCACTGATGTTCATGATGCTAAGTCCATTGATTTTCATGATGCAAAGTCCATTGATTTTCATGATGCTAAGTCCATTGATTTTCATGATGCTAAGTCCATTGGTTTTCATGATGCTAAGTCCATTGATTTTCATGACGCTAAGTCCATGGAAAATTGTTGGTAATGCTAAGTCCATCCAAAATTGTTGCGATGCTAAGGCCATCTAAAATTGTTGGTAATGCTAAGTCCATCCTAAACTGTTGCGATGCTAAGTCTATCGAAATTTGTTGGTAATGCTAAGTCCATCCGAAAAGTGTTGCAATCCTAAGTCCATCCAAATTAGTTGCAATGCTAAGTCCATCCAAAATATGGTTGCAATGCTAGGTCCGTCAAAAAATTGTTGCAATGCTAAGTCCATCAGAAAATATTCGCGATGCTAAGTCCATCGAATTCGCTTTGCTAAATCTATCAAAAAATTTGTTGGCAATGCTAAGTCCATTCAGAAATAGTTGTCAGTGATAAGTCGATCAGAAAATGTTCGCGATACTCAGTCCATTGAATCAAATACCAAATGCGAAACCCCGCCTATAATTTTGTTTCAATAATAAACAAGACCTACGATGCCAAATGCTGGGTCCCATATTAAAATTACTTGTATGCTAAATTCTATGTGAAGTCTTTCGTAATGCTAATTCCATATCACTAAGAGTATCAAAGGGGGAGGAAACAGTTTTAAAGTCTCAGTTGCTGCTTGATCGTCATGCTTGCACGTCCTTACTCTCGTTGTCGACACACTTATTCTTAAGATTCAGGAGTTTTTCCAACCCACGTAGGCATAGGTTTTAGCATTTGAAAAATGAATTTTGTTTGTATGTTAAGTCCCATTTTAAAATTAATTGTATGCTAAATCCAATGTAAAATTTTTCGTAGTGCTAAGTCCATTGAATGAAATTAAATGTCATTAATCCCCTCGTCCAACCAACTTATCTTGGCTTCTCCAATACAGGTAAGTTGCTATGTAGTAGTCACAAAGGCATAGCACATAGCATTTGAAAAAATATGGTTAGTATTTTGTTATATTTAGT